>QAOC01037663.1:619319-861829 GCA_003255005.1 Begonia fuchsioides | reverse complement strand
TTCTAGCGGTCATATGTTTTTTAACTTAAAGTTTAGTTATTTTTTGTTGATGATATTATTTGAATCGATGACTTTTATGTTTATTGAACTTAAAGTTAGTTAATTTCTTTTTGTTGATGATATTATATAATGAGTCGAGTTTATTTAACATTACATTGTTTCCTAAAATTTATAAAAATTATATATATTATTTTGTGTAGTAAGTAAAACCGAAACTGAACCGAAATATCCAGTTCGGTTCAGGTTTGGTTTTTATGTATATTTTCAACTAATCGGTTCAAAATTCGAAAACTGAAAACTAGTCGGTTCAGTTTCAGTTTCAGTGAAAACCGATTCGAACCGGTAAATGCTCACCCCTAGAATTTGGAACTCTCAAGATAAATATTAGAAGAGTTATTTCTGAATTGTTAGAATTTTTCGATAATCCATGTATATTTAATAAATTATTTAATTTTTTGTTAGCATGTGAAAATTTATAATAAAAATATTCCATATATATTCTTTTATATATGAAAAATAATGTACAAATTTCAAGTCATTATAAAAATTTATGCTCATGCAAATTGATAAAATTTAAAAAAAAATATTAATAAATTAAAATTATGCCCAAGTATTGCTTCATCCATCCTCGAGACCCAGGCAGACACGCTAGTCGCTACCATAGTCGAATTTAAGACTTCGATTGGCTTACTTTGATATAGTGCCAGTTTCATTTGTCTTTTATCCTTAATTATAAAAAATAGTTATGCAGTAAACGATTATGAAATAAGAAATAAAATAGTTATAGAAATAATTGTAAAATGGTACATTTTTTATCGATCCGATCCTATTAGCTTCCATTGAGAAAATTAGGGAGAATTATAGCACCAACCCTAGTGAATTGGTGCAACTAATTTCAAAGTCAAACAAAGCTGCCATAGCAGCCTATTCTCTGTCTCAAATGCCCTGCCGAATCCCTATTGTTTGAGGACCACCGGCTACTGCTTTTAAGTCGTTCTCAAGACTCGGAAAATCCAGGATTCTTAATTTTGGTTGAAAAGACAACGAAAAGACATGAACATAAAGATTACACGTTGCCTAGCGGTAGAATTTTTGACACTTGTTATTTCTGAATCTGGGTACATTTTTTCACAGCCATACGCTAAACCACAGTTGACCAGAGAGAGAGAGAGATTACGCTTCTTTGAGCACAGATACACAGAGAGAAACAGGGGAATTGAAGACGCGACGACAGAAAACAAGCCATGACTTTAGAATCACCATCGACATTAAGATCGTCTTCTTCATTACTTAGATTTGAAAGGCATAGCTCTGATCACCACTTGATGGTAAAGAGCTGCCAGAGCCGCTCCGATGAAGGGTCCGACCCAGAAAATCCACTGCAATCAAGAAATTACCACGTGAATCATCGTATTCGTAGAATTTATGGAAAAAAAACTAACGAAGATCAATATCCATACATGGTCGTGCCAGCCTAGCTCTTTGTTAAAGATTATAGACGCGCCTAAACTCCTTGCTGGGTTGATGCCTGTGCCTGTTATGGGAATCGTCGCTAAGTGCACCAGGAAAACGGCGAACCCGATTGGCAGAGGGGCCAGGATCTGTCAAATGGAATTATCAAAATAAGAATAGAAGTACGATGAAAGTAACATCGGAGTACGATGAAATCAACGAGGCTTACAGGAACATGGGAGTCTCTTGCGCTTCGTTTGGCGTCGGTGGCGGAGAAGACGGTGTAAACAAGGATAAAAGTACCGACGATCTCTGCGCCGAGACCGTCGCCTTTGGTGTAGCCAGGGTTCACGTGGTTGACTCCGCCACTAAAAGTCTCGTAGAGCTTCGGCTGAAACCCCTTCACTACGCCGGCGCCACAGATGGCGCCAAGACACTGCATCACCATGTAGAATATCGCCCGTGTTAACGAAAGCTTCCTCGCCAGAAACAGCCCGAACGTCACCGCCGGATTTATATGCCCCCCTGTAATAGCACGATCAGGCACTCGATAGAAAACATTTAAAAACACAAGATCTCTCTTTTTCATGGTTTTTTTTAAGAACCTGATATTCCGGCAGTGCAGTAGACGAGGGCGAAGATCATGCCACCGAAAGCCCAAGCGATTCCCTGAATTCCGACGGTTCCGCACAAGTTACCGCTAGTTTGCTTCGTTCTAAGAACGCCCATCACGGTCAAAATCGTGACGTAAAGAAACAAAAAGGTGGCGATGAACTCTGCGATTCCGGCTCTATAAAACGACCACGACGTTAGCTCACCGGGCTCGAAAAGCGGTGCCGGTGGTGGCTCCTTGTAGTCCTTGGTGTCATCTTGGGTCTGCGCCGCCGTGCCTATCGGCTGCCTCTCCGGGAACTTATTGGCTCCCAATCTTACGTCTTCTTCCTTACCCTCCATTTCTTATCCGAGTCTCGAACCTGAATATTCGGCGATGGTAGTGAAGAAGAAAGAGGGTGTAATCAGGTTATTATATAGCTTCATTAATCGATCCATGGCTCGGAGCAGATGAAGTGAAGAACAGCGGTGGTGGGACCCAGACACTCTTTATGATTGGAATTATTTACACTGCTTCTTGCCGACCAATTTTATTCGTGAATTTTTATTCTTATTTTTGGAGAGTAATAAATAAAATAAATTGACCCGTTGTGTTTTATACGTTGGATATGACTTCAATCTGTATTACACGTGGCGAAATCTTGTCCGCTGAAACGAAATGACGGTAGCGCAGCCCGCTAAGTCCACCGTCCAATGTATATAGAATAGCACGCGAGTGACAGCGACACCGTCTGATCAGATTCCAACGGTGATTTAGAATTCGTCGGAGGGGTCTCCTGTTTAATTTTCCATGAGAACGTGGTGAATGAAAGGCCAATAGGTTCGTGACACGTGTTTAGCCGCATCAAAAACAAGGATAGTCTAGTCAAAATGTCAAATGTTATTCGTAGGACATATTGAGATGTCAATTACGTAATTAGGAGTTAAAACCGAATTAATTAATTAATCACGATAAATGATAATGACGTGTATTTTAAAATAATAATAGGAGTTAAGAAATAGTGGATAAATAAAACTCATCCAAGAGGCAAATGATTCCCAACTAACCCACTAATAAAAAACACCTAAATTATTTACGCAAAGAAACACCGCCCGGCGTTTTCAGGCCATTGATCACTTTGCCCCTTGCTGACGTGGCAGTAATAATACGTCATCATATCACTTGCACAGGATAGCCTTATCACTTGCTCCCATTTGTTTATTTACTTTTTTAATTAATAATTCACTAATCTTGTTTTCTCAACAGATTTAGTGCTGGCGTTGATGTCGAAAGCTTTAGAAGCTCGGCAGACCCTGGAATGTTAACTAATCAATTATATTGAGTATATTTAAATATTAAATTTAAGTGCATTTACCGTCTTAATTTAATAAAATAAAACAAATCATGATGATCCATAAACCTTATAATTTAAATCAATATATATATTATGTAAAAAATATACATAAGCAAATAATAGTAGCCATTTTAAGTTTATTGATATTTAAAGAAATAATATGCTTGTGACTGACTTGTGAGCAATACTATATAATAATGTTGTGGAAACATGTGATAAGTAACTTTGAGTTATAATAGATAAATTAAATCATATAATAAAGCAAGAAAAATGATGATATAAATGGAATATTCTGATTTTATAAATATTATTCTTAATTTAAAATAAAATGACTCATATGACATTTCCAAATTTGATTTGAACGACAAGTTTTTTAATTAAATAGAATTATGACAACGTGGGAATTACTCAAATCAGTTCTATTTAGAAAACATCAAACGACGCCGTTATAGTTTGAAAAATTGGTGCGGTCAAATGAACGGCCTGAGGAGGAGAAGACGGTTCAGGGTTCAAGAGTTGCCTATTTTCACAATCCGAACCATCGTAGTTTTCGCTGAAGCAAATTTCGGGTACGGGAATCGAGTACCTCCGTTACCTTCAGCTACTTCGCTGTCGCATTCTCAACCAACGTTATAGTCTCACGGTTCTCTGTATTTTCCGATGGTCGGCCGGTGGCTCGTTTGCTATTCTGTTTGGTCTTCGAAGTTTCTCAGAACAGATTCGAAATTGGAGGGATCGGCGTGAGTAGGGGCCGGCTCGTTGCTGATCTTATAATGAGGTTGAGCTTGTTTCACCGTCGGTTGGTTCAAAGGCTGCGGCAGCTAGCCATCTCACTGTTGGGATCCGTGAAGATCAAAATTCTTCTTTGTTGTTGCATCTTCTTCACTTTCATCGCCTTCGCCAGCCGCACCTCGAACTCCATGGGATGGAG
Organism: Begonia fuchsioides; assembly: GCA_003255005.1. Taxonomy (NCBI): domain Eukaryota; kingdom Viridiplantae; phylum Streptophyta; class Magnoliopsida; order Cucurbitales; family Begoniaceae; genus Begonia; species Begonia fuchsioides. The sequence continues at coordinate 857,500 of QAOC01037663.1, read as the reverse complement.
AACGTATTCGAGTTCTACCTTGGACCAGTTTTCTCCAACACGGTTCGTGCTGTCTGTCTTAATCTTTCAAAGTGCTTTTATGTGACCGAAAAGTTTCGTTACATCCTTGACTCAATAAGAGGAAAGATTTTGTTAAATTGACAAGTTGGGACTTCTTTTTGGCTAAGATTCCTAGAACTTCATTTCGTTGCCTCTAATAACGAATTCTTTTTGTCCAATTGTTCCATTATTTATACGAGTTTAAAACCTTTTTTTAATTAAAATAATCCAGAAATGTCTCTTGTTCCTCGCAAGCATTTTATTTTTCCAGTTGGACTGCGTAAGGAACACCTGATTCTGATAATACTCAACTAATAATAAATTACGGTTGCATTTGAGTGAGAGAAATGGTTAGAAGTCACATTCACAGTCATAACTAGGGTTGCAAACTCTCTTTCACAAATAAACAAATTTAAGAGAAACATTGGTGTTTCGCTGGCACGAGAACCATTTGTAATGATGAAATTTTTTCGAGTAAGTATATATCTTTTGGAAAGTTTATTTAAAATTTGGTACGCATAGAGAGTTTCTATCTCAGTGCAGCATAGATAGGATAATAATTTCTTCTGAAGGCTCTACTTGGATTTTACTTTTACATCTATTTATCTACACATAATTTCATTAATTTTCAATCATGTTCCTTTCTTCTTGGTTGGAGAAGGAATATATCACCTCCTTGGTTGCTTCTTGGCTTCACATCAATGATGTTAATTTTAGTATTACTAACGTAGAATGTACTTTTGAAGATTCAAGTGGACCTTTTTCACAATCACATCAACGTTATGCAATAATGATATGTGGTCTACGTGATTAACAAAGATAGGTCTCTGCTAAAAGGGTAGTTTGCTTTTTTAGTTGTTGATTTCTTAGTAAAGAAGTTTATGTGTATTTTAAAATGCACATTTGAAGATTGTATTGGAATTTTACACTATCATGCCCCCTTCATCAGGGGATATTGAAGGGCTCACTGATTGAGAAATATAGTTCTCTGCTCATAGAATTTTTCTTGTTTAAATTGTTTATTTTCTAGTAATGAAGTAGCACATGTATTCTTAGACTGGCTCAAACACATTTTATCACGTTGTTCATGCATGTAGTCTTTTCTCACGATAAGGGATCTATTTTTCTGATCCTGCCCTGAGTTGATTTGTTAGTAATGAAGCGGTAGCTTTATTTTTTTCACTAACTAGAACTCAATTAGACTACGTTCTTCATAGCTGGATTCTTTTCCCAGGCTAAAGTCTTTTAAGTTTCCTGATCATACTGCCACATGTTGTCTTTGCAAACAGGAAAGGATATACCATTGTAATGAATACATGGAAGAGGTATGATCTTTTGAAGCAGTCAATTTCTCACTACACATCATGTCCTGGTCTTGAGTCTATTCATATTGTGTGGAGTGAACCTGATCCTCCATCAGACTCGCTGATAAAGTACCTTAACCAGTTTGTTAAAGGAAATTCTAAAGCTGGAAAACAAGTTGGATTGAAATTCGATATCAATAAAGAAGACAGTTTGAACAACAGATTTAAAGAAGCTGCAGATTTGCAGACCGGTGCCATTTTCTCTATTGATGATGATGTGATTTTTCCATGCTCTTCAGTGGAGTTTGCTTTTACTGTTTGGAAAAGTGCACCTGATACAATGGTTGGATTTGTACCCCGCATGCATTGGGTTGATCAATCGGTATACCTACTGTCAACTTTCCTGGAAAACTTACTATATCTTAAATCGATATCTTGTACTTTATGCAGACTTGAGTATGCCATGCGACACTCTACTTTAGCTTCGATCCCTTTCAGAGCCAAAGTTGAAAGCTTGTGTGTTTTAGAACTTTTCACAGAATTATATCCTGCTTATCAACTCAAAGTTTTATCTCACTAACGTGATCACCTATGATAGTTTGACACTGTCCTGGCTTATAGATATAATCATATAGTCCCATTTGATCTTGATCGATTGTTCATACTGTGACATTAAGTTGAAGAACGATAGGAAAGAATCAATTGCTTCTTGAAAAATGCTTTGTTGAATGCAATTCTTTATCGATATCAAAATCTGTAGGTTCTAATGTTTACCATAAGTTGGTGTCATCATCCACTTGACATCATTGCTACTGGGGCTGAGAAAACAAAAAACCATTTTCGATTATTGAGTGTAAATTCAACTCTGGGAACTTGATATGAATTACTTAGCTACTTCTGTTTCACGTCGTAGACAGTTTCTTTTCATAGTGGATGAATGTTCTTGCTTAAAACTAATTTTTTCCATTGAATTATCATTAGTTGCTTGTAATGCAGAAGGACAAAGAGTCTGAGTACATATATGGAGGATGGTGGTCTGTTTGGTGGACTGGTAAGTACAGTATGGTGCTCTCAAAGGCAGCATTTTTCCATAGAAAGTATCTAAGTCTTTACACCAAGGAGATGCCTGCATCAATCAGAGAGTTCATAACCAAGAACAGGTAATAAATTGGTCCTTTCCATTCATCTCAGTCTGCTTGCATCCTTGTTATACACGCCTGGCGAGCGTTGCTTTTTTATGAATCTTTGATCAAACCCTGGTTTATTTTTCAGGAACTGTGAGGATATTGCTATGTCGTTTCTCGTTGCAAATGCAACTGGTGCCCCACCGATATGGGTAAAAGGTAAATGATAATATTTTGTTCTCAAATCTCCTTTACTAACGGTGATGAAGTGATTTCCGTATCTACCGATGAGAAGTCACTTCTAAATATTTTTGTTCATGGATGTTAAGATTCAAGTGGTTTCTACTAAAAAAATAAAACTCATTTCATATTATAATTTTTGTTAATTTGGTGACTCAAATTCTAAGTGGGTCGGATTTAATTAAGACAATGACTTTTGAGACTCAAACATCAATCTATGGAGAAACCTTCTCGTTTTAGGATTTTCCCTGTTTATTTTTTTTCATGATTATTGTTATTCGATTTTCAACAATTTTTTTGAGGTGTGATTTCTAATCAAGTGATGACGAAAACAGGTAAGATATTTGAAATCGGATCGGCGGGAATCAGTAGCATGGGAGGACACAGCGAAAGAAGAAGTCAATGTGTGAATAGATTTGCAGCAGAGTATGGAAGAATGCCTCTGGTAGTTACATCAGTGAAGGCAGTAGATAGCCGTAACATCTGGTTTTGGTGACACGAGTAGGTTTAAGCCTTTTCAATGGCTTCCAATTCTTCCTGATCCTGTTTCTCATCGTTCTTTTCTGCACACACACACGCTTTCATTCATATCATGTTCTTTTGTAATTGGTCTCAATTCGATCAATTGTCGCTAGCTAATCTTGATAGTTGTAATCATAGTGCATCAGAACTTCAAATTTGATTGCTTAAGATTCGAAGTTCATGTGTCAATATTATCTAGGTCATAATAATGAACAAAACATATAATATTACTGCAGTAAAAATGTGTAGAAAAATGTTCTTGAACTTAGTGGTCATCAAAGTTTAAATTTTTAACCCGAATCCGATTCTCAAGTCAGATGGAGCCCCGAGCCATCCTCTTTTGACGGAGATGGACTGGATCGCTTGTCGATTCTTTTTCTACCCGCGCTCTGAAGGCATCATATTGTCTGATCCAACATACTTCGTCCAGTTTTCTTCCGATGCCTTGATTTTCCGGTATATATTAGCCATGGCCACCACCTATCGAGATCGGACGACGGAGTTTCGATCTTTGTCCGAGACGCTGAAGAAGATCGGACCAATCAAAACGGTCAGTCAAGCTGAAAACGAGACTTCTCATTATGTATCTTCCCGGCATGTCTCTTCCAAGTCCGAGTTCAATCGGAAGGCTGCGCAAATTTCTTTCGGAATGCATGAGACCTCTCATAAGATTGCTCGGCTTGCGCAATGTATGTTAGCTTCTCAGCCTCTAAATTGCGCACGTTTGATCAATTTATTTTCGGGTTTTGGATTTGGTTTTTCTGAGATTCGTAATAACCTGAATTGATGCGAATTGAGCTGGATCTTTGTTTCTTAAACATTCTTTTTGATGGAATCGATGGTTTATACAATATATTATACTTGTTATAGTTCTACCTATGGATATAAAATATGGATACCTTTTTGAAATATAGTTCGAGCCTGTTGGTTGGCTGTTTTCTTCAGGGTATGCCTATTTCAATCTCTATGATAACTTCTGAATCAAGAACCTGACTTTAAACAATGATGCGGTGGAAGTTATTAGTCATTTCTCCTTTGAAACTTCAAAATAGGTGCAATATTTATGAAAATTGTTTCCACTTATTTCAGCTTTCATTTTATCTTCCTTGTTATACAGTGGCGAAAAGATCATCAATGTTTGATGACCCCATTGTGGAAATACAGGAATTGACTGTTTTCATAAAGAACGATATAACTGCTTTGAATGTCGCTCTCTCTGATCTACAAACTATTCAAAACATGGAAATGGCCGATGGGAGCTATTCTGAGGACAAAGTTGTTCACTCAACAGCTGTTTGTGATGACTTGAAAAACAGACTCATGGGGGTTACCAAACATCTTCAAAATGTGTTAACAACAAGAACAGAGGTTCTCAATGAATGAATTGATGTTATTGTTATACTTCATTTTCATTAGTTTCTTAGTTGTATTCTTTCCCCTGTAGAACATTAAAGCGAATGAGAGTAGGAAGCAGATATTTTCCACAACGGCAACTAAAGAAAATGCTTCTCAAAATCATGCAAAGACAGTATCTCAGCCCCCACCGTGGTTAGTTTCATCAAATACCGAGAGTTCTCAACCACCAACGTAAGCAAATCCACAAAGCTGTCTACTTTTGTTTTTAATGTGGAACACTGTAATTTACTAATCTCTCTCTCTCTCTCTCTATAGACTGCCAGTAAATGGAGGCCAAGTTGGTAGTCAGCTGAGGTATGATTTTATGCAAATCCCTTTACAGTTCAATTATTGATTCAATTAAACTTAGTACTCTGATTGCTTTTCACAAGCAGTTGAAACAGAAAATATAGCTATTTACTGTAGAAAAAGAAAACTGGAGTTGAACTTGCCTCAGTCCATTCTACCTATCTACGTCATGACTAGAGGATTTCTTTTTTTTTGGCCAACATGACAACGATACATGGAGTTTAAATACTGGACACAATGTTGGCCAAATGCAACCTTCCATCTATATTGCTAAACAAAATTCTTGATTTTTCCTCGATATTGCTAAATTTAGGATTATTAGCAACAAAATGAAGCATGTCTGTGAAAATTAGCCTCGGATTCTACAAGCAAAGGAATTATTTTCTAACCACATTATCATGGCTTGCCTAATATAGGAGAAGGTTAGCCGTCGAAAACACTCCATCCCAGCATATGGAAATGTCAATGTTACAACAGGTTGTTCCAAGACAGGAAAATTACTCAGAAAGTCGAGGACTTGCTCTTCATAATGTTGAATCCACGATTTCAGAACTCAGTGGAATCTTTACGGATTTGGCGACCATGGTTTCTCATCAAGGGGAGCTGGCTATCAGGTATGATAATTCTGATAAATTGAAAAGTAGCAATCCATAAGACCCGTCAAAGTAAAACTTCAAAATCAGATATGGTACGAGACTTTTCTAGTTCTAAAACCGCCATTTTTATCATTAATTTTGCAGGATTGACGACAACATGGATGAATCGCTGGCTAATGTGGAAGGGGCTCGAAGCTCTCTACTGAGGCATCTCAACCGAATTTCGTCAAATAGGTGGCTTATGATCAAAATATTTGGGATAATTATATTTTTTCTAATGGTCTTTATTTTTTTCATGGCTTGAATGAAAAAAAAAAACAAAGCTTGAAAGTCAACGCATAGTTTTGATGGAGGTATGATCTTGCTCATATGTTATTCATCCATGGAATAATGGGACATCTTGATTTCATATGGCATTACTTTGATTTATATGTTTTTAATTACAAATGCAATGTCTATGATGCTTTGCAATGCTATCTTGATGTCTTTGTCTGAGGTAACCTCATTACTTGTCTTCCTTGCTTCTGTGGAAATTGGTGTCGTAATCAACGATCTCGGATTCAGTTACAGAGCTAGAATGCTGTACTATGGACCGTCCGATCGAGTTGATCCAGTCCTCCTTTTCTTTCTCAGAGTCGGCGATGAAGTGCATGACGTCGGACCCGGTCGAGAGCTCGAATGCGCACTGCTTGCTGAGCACGTCCGCCGCACTCTTCACCGTCAAACATCCGGCCACCGGAATAACGCCTCTCGGCCGGGAAGTTTGAGTCACTGTTGATTCCTTGAACCAAAAGAGCTTCCCTTGCTTGAGCACGAACCAGCGGCGGCGCCATGTTTTGATGTACTCGCCTTGCTTGGTTAGCCACCCTGATCGCTCCGGGCTGGACCAGAACTCCACGCCGCCGTAGTCTGCCGGGTTCTCTGCCCGACCCGTCGCCGCGCGCCATAGACTCGCCATTGGGAGGTTCGAGTCAGGCTCGTCCAGGAAAGAAGAGAGAGGTGGATGAATCGGGTTCTGACAGAAGAAAAGTGAAGATTTTTATATGCAATAAATTGGGTTTCGTGAGTGTTATCTTTTAATTCGTTTGACTAAGCAGCTCTCGGAGGATTATTGTGCGCTTTGGCAAGTGGGTGTCACTGCGCTGTGCTCTGGCTGGCAATGGCGGTGGTGGCCGGTGGGTGGCTAAAATAATGGAGAGTGAATCACCGAGCACTTTTCATGACTAATCATCGACTCGTACCGGCGAGAAGCCGGTGAGTTGGTTTTTCAGAAAAAATTAACTAAATTGAATTTTATAAAATTAGATAAAATTGTAATCAGACTCAAATAATGGTCACTTTTTTCGATCTCGGAACCATGTCCTCGTTCGATTTGACCGGCGATGATTCAATCCCTCTCCAGTCCTGACTCATCCCTTTGATCGCGATTCTTATGAAGGACACGGCTCTCGCGTTCCCTCATAGTAGTTTGATTCCTTTGATTTGAACTCGGCGACTGATTCGCCGATCTTCAATGACCCGGCCTCCCCTAACTCTGCCGTAGACGACGGTTTCCGACAGCACCCTGCTCATCGTGCTCAGAATCAATTTACTGTCTTTGCTGAGTTATAGCTCAAATCAGTGTCTAGTTCTTCTCCGATCTTTTTTAGAATCTACGTGCTCCCGCGTTTCATTTATTTCGATTGAAGGCATGAAATGTTTGGCCTGTTCTTAATACAAACGCGATACGTCTAGAGGAGAACAAGAAGAGAGAAAAGGAGCAGTTGAATCAGATCAGTGACGAAGCTGATGAATACAAAATTCAATTTTACGGGAAAAGAATAACCATTTGCGAGATCAATAAAATCACTTACAGGGAAAGAGAGAAGGTACCATCATTGAGCATTTCCACAGATGTTCGTCATTTAGTTTCTTGCTGTTCATCTTCATCTTAATGTTTTTTCAGCTTGCATGGTTGTTTATGTCTTACCCATTTTGTGGAAGGCAATTGCTGAGCTCGTTCCAAATTAAGTGCCCGCCATTGATAAAAGGAGAGGAAAGAAAGATCAAGAGAAGATCGTACTCGTGGCTTCATCGACTCCTCAAGCTGTAGTCGTCACTTAGTTTTTTCAATTTCTAGTAATTCCCTGCTTTATGAGTATGATTTTTTCAGTGAAGTGGATCCATTCTGATTTCTTCTCGATAATTCCGATTCAAACATGGGTCTCTGGCCCTGAATTCATTGATGCTTCAGTTGATTTGAGTCTATTACACTTGAATTCTCATTATATCATTCAGATCAATACCATATGGCTGATTTGAAACAGATAATTACTGTTTAGAGACAAGGAAATAGAAGCAGGGGCAGATTTTGGGTAAACTGACATTGATTAGAAGCTTGTAATTCCATAATCGAGTCTGAGAGATACAAGCATGCACATCTTTGGCATTTGACGACAATTCAAACTGAATCTAAGAACAAATTTCAAGCCCCAGGCTTCACCATTGAAAAACAATATAGCAATTGAGGGTTAATAGACTGTACAATTCTTTGTCTAGAAATTATGCTGATTGCTCAAGCACATCTGCATCGCTTCCACCAACTTGTGCTTCATTACTTGCCCAGTAATTGATTTCATCAGGGCCCAACACCTTGAATCTGTGCAATCAAATCTCATCTAATCAGTTTTCTAACGATTCTCGAGTAATAGCGACTTGTCTATTACTGACCGCTCAAGCACGGATTTTCCTTCCTTGTACTTTTGATTCTTTTCATGAGCAGTCTCCTGGATAACCAATCGAAATTACCAAGTTTTTTAAAGACTCGAAAAAATACATGAATTTCGAAATCTATGCATCTCGATCTTACATATGTCCAACCCACAATTGATCCACATCCGACACAGAATATATCGGCAACAGTATGTAGTCCTGTCATCATTACCCTATCTTCTTTCTCTCCAAAATATATATTAATTCTGCCAAGGGGACAACAATGGTTACACTCAAAGAACAGAATCTAATTACAGACAAAGAATATGAGAAAGCAAAGGCAATAATTAATATTCAACTTAGTGCTGAATAACATCGAAGCAATAGCTGTTCAGTGAGAATAAAGTTTCCCAAGCTCACCCTTTGTTGAAGGGGTATTAATGGTGTCCTCAAATAGAAAAACTTACACTTTATTGAAGAGGTAAGCTTTCCCATGCCTGGAATGGAAAGCCTGCATCGAATATAATCACCACACATAAAAAAAATTCATAATAATGGTGTCCAAAAATTTCTAATCAGCATCTGTTGAACTCTATGGAAATCGTTTACAAAGTTAGCGTTAAAAAAAATGAATGAAACAACACCTTATGCAAGCATTACGATTCAATCTAGATGAGGACGAATAGCAAATTCACAACTTGCTCGAGGTTGTGAGTAAAATGACGAACTACCACTTATAGACTATGAATTTAAGCAAATGAAGCATCAACCATCAAATTAACCTTTACAAATTAATATAAACATCTTCAACAAACGGAAGAGACGGTAGGATGAGGCATTTTAAGAAAACCAGATATTCCGAAAATCAGAATGTGGATGATATATTAAACCATCCTCCACGCAGTAATGTAGTAGGAAAATGAAGCAATATTCATATTTATTTGTCAAAACATGATAAAAAAATAAGTGAAAATTGATTTCCCGGTGATTTTGAAGGAACATTTGAATCACAGCTACAGTAGAAATTGAATTCACATGCTGAAACGGTATCCTAAATCAGAAATCCACACCTCAATTGCAGTATTGGGAGCAAAAATCTCCTATGTGGCTATGTCTGAACCAAGTTCAAAACTTACAAGTCAAAATAACATCATCACGCCAGTTCTCTCTATGAAATGCTAGTTTCTTTAGTTATCCTTAAAATAGGCAATAAACCAGAAGAAATTCACGATAAACAAAACAAGAACACAGACAGTGCATCACATAAAACATAGTATATAATCCCTCAATAAAATATAACATCAGAAGTCTCAAAAACCAGAAACAATTTGTGAATTGAATGCGATCAAAAGATTGCGATAAATCCAAACCTTTGAAACAACGTCGTCGTACAGAGCAAGATGAGTGCAGCAGTGCTTGCAGCTGTAGATCTTCCCCTCCAGACTCATCACAAACAACCTGCCCATTTCTCAGGCCAAAACGCATAAAATCTACAGCGAAAAAAAAAAAAAAATCGAACCCAGAATTGAAACAAAAAAACAAGATTCAGAAAGTGGGTAATCGACGAACTAAAAGGAATAGGGAAGATATGGTTGAAAAGTGAAAGATTGAAGATCGAAGAAAAGGAATCATGCACAATAAATAATTAGAGAGCAATGCAAGAAACAGAGGGTGGAAGAAGATTTCATCTCTAATTCCTCTTCAGTCTACAATTACATATTATATTAAACAATAATCGAACCGAACCGGAATCGGTTTGGTCAAGGCCCAACCCTCTAACGTAATGGGCCACAAGCCCATTCATGACGACATTCAAATAAAACCAAGCCCCACTAAAGGCCCACCGAGCCCAATAGTGTAATACTTATAAAATATTTATTTTTTTGTTGGGAAAAGTAAAGAGAAACCACACGTGTGTGTCTCGTACCAGTCAATTTCAAAACCGGGCATGAGTGACCCAACCCTTCCCCCCAAGGCCCAAACGGCGTGACTCATGTCCCACCTTTTTTTTTTTTATATAATTTTCTTAGTATATAGTTTTTAATAATTGAAAAAAATACAAGTTGTGGATGAACATCTACTAAGGGGAATGGGCAGCTTGAATTAATTGAAGAATCAAATCGACAACTCGAAGCATCAAAGATGGGGTCTTTTTTTCCAATACTTACATCAAATGATTGATCTTCGCACGAAGATTATCGGACCCACTACTTATAAATAATTCACTTCAATTATCTCCTCGTGTCTCTAATAATTCTCAAAATTATGTAATCAGCCTCGTAACAACGTTTGATCCCGTGTTTTTTTTTTAATAAAAACGCATACCCGGGTTCTAATTAATTGATTAGTTTTGTAGTTTTTGGAGGGTCGCAATTGAATTATGTGAACTTGGATCGGTCCCGGCTCGAATTGGAGAGTGAGATTTGATGCGATAAGAGTGGTCCTCTCTTCCCTTTTAATGTTCTTCTAAGTCACAGCTGCACTCTTCGGCGCCACAAAATCTATCCCTATCTTTTCTTCTCTCTTTTCTATTCAATTCGGTTCTTTAAAACCCGACGCGTCTTTGATCTCTACATTAAATTATTGCAATTAGAATTGTCACGATAATGATAACTGGAAATAAGCCTTGTTTTTGTAGTGTTTCGGTGCTTGTTTTTATTGTCAAAATTTAGATGTGGGTCTAATTTCATTTATTTATTTATTTATTATTTGAAAAATGTGATTAGTTTCTTTCAAGTGGACTGATCATCTTTCTGAATGAACTCACAGTCGTCGGATCAGTGGGGTCCCCCTCCATCAGCACGGACCTGTACGATACTTCATCTTTTGAATCATGGGTCTCACTTTTTTCTTCCTCTCTTTTTTAAGCTATCAATTATTCAATTATACCCACTTGGATAATCAATTATTCAATAATAAATTCTCAATTCGCAATTCAAGTCAAATTGTTAATCATTTTTATTAAATTAGTTTTGACGAAGACTAATCTTATTTTTTATTATATATTGACATATTAAATTATAATTTATCTAATAAAACATATTTAATATATTATAATTAAATAATTATTATAGTTATTTGTATTATTCAAGAAAGAATGCTTAAATAGTAGACTTATTATTATATTCAAAATTACAAATAATTATTTATTATTTTTATTGTAATTTACATATAATAAAAATATAATTAAAGAATTATTCAATCGGTTTTAAATGACAAAACTGATGAACTGCCCTCTAACCATAGAAGCTAAGCCGCTGGTATTACCGATTACGCATAGAAGAAAACAGACCCATCATCTCCTCGCAAACCAGAAACAATGATTTGTCAGAACGTGATTGGTTGAACCTACTTTTGACCGCCCCCTTCATCTCACCGGCAATGGAAACTCTAAACTCCGGCGCCGATGACCAACGACAATCAAACCCTGATTTGTCCGATCAGATGGCTCCGGCGATTTATGGAAGACTCCAAGCCTCTCTTCCTCAACCAAGAGTCTCGATGGTCTTATCCTCAGAGCGAAAACGAAGCTGTCAAAGATGGGAAAAAATATCCGACATTTATTTTCTCTCCTTTTATTTTCTCTCTCCTTTCCATAACCATATACCCCTCGTGTGCTACGCCTCATTCATCTTCCTTTTCCTCCATTAATTACCTCCCAACTCTGGCTCTCCTGTCTGTCTATTTATACCTCTAATTGATCACTTCTTCAAGCTTCACTCTTTCATGGCGGCCTTTCTTCTTCTTCTTCTTCTTTCCTCTCTCTTCATTTCCACCTTTTTTGCCTTCTTCTTCCTCTTCCTCCGGGCTTGGAGATTGCGCCGATCGGCTTTACCGCCGGGGAATCTTGGCCTGCCTTTTGTCGGTGAAACCCTACAGCTAATCTCTGCTTACAAGACCGAGAATCCAGAACCGTTCATCGACCAGAGGGTGAAGCGGTTTGGTTCGATATTCACGACCCATGTCTTCGGCGAGCCGACTGTGTTCTCCGCCGATCCTGAAACGAACCGTTTCATCCTTCAAAATGAAGGGAGATTGTTCGAGTGTAGCTATCCAGCCTCGATTTCTAATTTGTTGGGGAGGCATTCGTTGCTGCTGATGAAAGGAGTTCTTCATCGGAGAATGCATTCGCTGACGATGAGCTTTGCGAACTCGACCATCATTCGAGATCATCTTTTGGCAGACATAGACCGCTTGATTTGCCTCAATCTGGAGTCTTGGAAAGACCGGGTTTTTCTCATGGAGGAGGCGAAGAAGGTGATTTTACTGTTCAATTGCCTCAATTTCCTCCTCTCGTTTTGGTTCTTTCGCGGTGTTCTAGATTACACGTGTTGAAGAAATGGATAGAATGCATGCATGTCTGATCTGTCATTCTCTAACGCTCTCTCTTTCTAGGATATTGAGAAGAAATCTTAGCTCCGGGTGAATTTTATTTGTGGGTTTTTCGCAGATAACGTTCGAGGTTGCAGTGAAGCAGTTAATGAGCTTTGATCCCGGCGAATGGACGGAGAATCTGATGAAAGAATACGTCCTTGTCATTGAAGGATTCTTCACTGTCCCTTTACCCCTCTTGTCCACCACCTATCGTAGAGCCATCAAGGTAAAATCTCTCTCTCTCTCTCTCTCGACATTTCCATCTCTCTGCATGTCTCTTTCTCTCTCTTACTGGTTTAATTGGCCGTGTTTCTGACATTGAAGGCGAGGGGAAAGGTGGCAGAGGCATTGGGTCGCGTAGTAAAACAAAGGAGAAAAGAGAGAGAAGAAGGAAATGTGAAGAATGACATGCTTGATGCCTTATTGGCCGGAAATGACGGGTTTAACGACGAGCAAATAGTCGATTTCTTGCTCGCCCTTCTCGTCGCCGGCTACGAAACCACTTCTACGATCATGACTCTCGCCGTTAAATTCCTCTCCGAGACCCCTCTCGCATTGTCTCAACTCAAGGTCTCTCTCTCTCTCTCTCTCTCTCTCTCTCTCTCTCTCATGCCTATAACTCACTGTAAATTGGACGAAAAGTCGATGGCTTTCAAGAGACTGATTGAATTCAAAATTCCGAATGGGAGTAAAAAACCAGTCAATAGAAAGTACGGAAATTACACAAAGTCAAAAAACTTTCTGACGAGGAGAAACCGACGGACAAAAGGGTAGAATTTAGAAACCGCACGCGTCAAATGTCGAGACAGACCATGACGTGTCAGAACCCAGCACGCTTCTGGCCTCTGCATCTTGACCGTGTACTTTTCCGAAATGACAATTTCCTCCTGAGCCTGGGGACTCGCGCCGACGTTGATTTCGAGGTCTATTAATCACTCATGGTGGGGTTTTGGTTTTCAGGAGGAGCACGAGCTGATCAAGGCCAGGAAGGGCGGCTCAGAAGGACAGCTCCAATGGAGTGATTATAAGTCAATGCCATTCACCGAATGTGTAAGCAAAATTAAACCGATGATTACGTTCTTTAATCAAGATCAGTGAACTGATTATCGACCTTAATCGTAATTATGGCAATGATTAGGTTGTGAAAGAAACATTAAGGGTTGCAAATATAATCAGCGGGGTGTTCAGGCGAGCCATGACAGATGTTCATATCAAAGGTTGATAAACTTAGCAGTAAATTTAATCACATTTCATTTTTTTCGAAGATGGTTCAAAAGATTCGGATCGAATACAAGCAGGATACACAATTCCCAAAGGATGGAAGGTTTTCGCCTCGTTCCGAGCCGTTCATTTGGATCACGATCATTTCAAGGATGCTCGAACTTTCAATCCATGGCGATGGAAGGTAAAATAACTCTCTTCCTCTCTCTCTCTCTCTCTAGTTTATCTCTCTCGTTTCTCTATCTAAAGTATTTGAAAATTTGTGTTGAACTTTGAAAGACCGAGGAAAGCAGGTCCGGAGGATCAGCCAATGTCTTCATGCCATTCGGAGGGGGTCCGAGGTTATGCCCTGGTTATGAGCTTGGTCGAGTCCAGCTCTCTGTTTTTCTCCATCACTTGGTCACCAAATTCAGGTAATTTCTCAACTTACTCGTAAATTTAACGCACTTTATAGTCACGTTAACCACCCTCGTTCGTTACGACAGTTGGGTTCCGGCGGAAGAAGACAAGTTGGTATTTTTCCCGACGACCCGGACGCAAAAACGATACCCAATCAACGTTTTTCGGAGGAACCAGAATTGGAATGATTCTGTTAATTGTAGAGACCAAAATGTGATAATTTAGTTGTATTCATCGCATAAAGATCATTAATAACAGCTAATAACGCAGTTAATCGTTGTTCTGTTCGAGATTCAAACGAGTAACAAGCAACACTGCAGGATAAAATTTACAAAATTCATCTGAAAGTATTCTTAGAATTTTCACTGTACCAGTAATAAACACAGACTGAAAAATGTTGAAGGGTTTATCTCGTTAGCTTTTTTTATCTTCTTGAATCTTGTTTTTACAGTTGAACGTCAAACAAATCTGCCACAGTTATAAAAAAGTCAGCTTTACTCTGGTCCTCTGGTCAGCGTAAATCTTCCATCCATTTCACTCTTTCCTGTGGAAGAATCTGATGAGACCTTCCAAACTTGATCTTGTAAGCTGTGACCCGCGAAACCATCATTCGTTCTCAAACGCAGATTAAGCATTCAAATCGCTGTAAATCCATGGCAGAAGAAGAACATGTCAAAACGTGGGGCGAAAACGACAGCCAATTGGGCACCAAATTAGACAGCTTTTTCTTTTTAAGGATTCTTTTCACAAATGAAATCCGAGAGATGGAGTTTCCACGAAAAAACCAGGACCAGAGAATAACTACATTTTTATTTTGTGCGTTATATACGCCTTTGACTTGGCTCTATTGTTTGAGTCTAACAGGAGGGCCTGAATTTTAGTGGTCGGGTGGAGGTTGATCATGTGGGCCATTACGTATAGCTATTATAAAACGAGAAATCAAAGTCAGAGAGCCAAAACTTACAGCTTCAATGTCAATTTTGTAGATTAAAAGCTTTCTTCTTTCTCTGCAACTCGTTCTATACGCCACGAAAATGTGGCCAATGGCTAAGCTTAAAGAGCAGATGAACAGAGAAATTTCCATGGCGTTTTCGAACACTCCGCCCGCCATCGCCGAACCAGAGAAAACAAACGAAGCTTTCAATGAAACGAACCCTACAGATAGGACGGAACAAAGGGAGGTGATTCCCAGATATGGCCCTCGAGAAAGCCTCGGCCCACCGCACAAGCTGTACACACCTATGGAACAAAGACAAAACAGCAAAAAAATGAATTGGGTTTTCAAAAAGGCGTCCATAGTTTCAACTTTTCTCGTGGTTAAGCGAAACTCACATATAATTATGGTCGATCGGAAAATTGAAATGGCAGGTATGTCGACGAGGGAGTGTCGGAAATCGTAGGTTTTGAGCAGAGAAGGAAGGGATTGAAGAGAGAGAGAAGAAGGATAGAGAGAAGCAGAAAAAATGGCGGATGGAAGAAGGAAATCAGCAATTAAGAGAAGAACAGGAGCTGAGAAAAACAAGAAAGAGATTAACATGGCGATCAAGAAGAAAATGGTTTTCAAACCTCTCCATATTCTTCTTGATTTCTCTTCCTTGGACAATCCCATCTCTTCTCCTTCCTGATCTCAGCTTCAATCCGCCATGGAAATGGAATCGAAGTTCTGCTATAAGAGTCGAAGATTAGAGAGAGAGATAAAGCTTCAAGTCTGCGTCATTATAATGGACAAGTATTAGTCAAAGCATCTGTCTCTCTCTATCTCTCTCTCCCATGTTAGGAAAAAATATAAACTATGTTCATCTGTGGTCTCTACTTCTGCTAATATAAAATCATTAAGCTTTCAAACAAGCAACAATGGTAGAACACAATGACTTGGATCATGTGGGATAACATGGATTAGGATACAGAGATTTGCCTAGTACTAATCTGGGATTACTTAATCTAATCTGGGATTAGGTACCAAATGATAATAATACTAAGTAAAAGAACAGGTATTTTAGTTGGCAAATATTCTCATGTCCAAGGGCTACAAAAGTCACTTTATGTAACGAATCATGAACACATGATACATAACTGAAATGTCTGATCTAGGTTGTTTAAGAACAACTTGCTCACCATAAAGAATCCTTTGATGAAATGGTTGTCATTGTCTGGGGGTATCGCACTTTAACTAGCGTTTGATTCGTTAGAATCTTGGCAGAGAGAATGAGAACATGAACACCATTCGCAATCGGTTTGTCAGTTTGGATCCGATGATCGATAACAAAAGAGTTGCATGTTTTAGAATTGTCATGCGATGTTTACTCCTACCCGAATGCATAAAAGCCTCTAAATCAAGTTTAGAGATGGAAAATTTTCACAAATCGAGTGACCTGAATGTTCTCTATCGTACAAGTTTCTCATTCTCTCTCTCGAATATCGATGTCATAGAGTAGTTCCTCCACCGTCCGATAAAAGAGATGCAGCTGCAGCAGCCGCTGTTGCCACAACGCCGGTAGATATGCCTGGTTTCGACAGATGTAGGAGCCTGTGACAAATTCATAAGGTTAACTCCGTTCACAAGACTATGGTTCACAAAGTTCAAATTTACAAATTAATCAAAAAGTCCAAAGCTTGCGCAGTCAATCAAAAATTAGTCCCCAGCACAAATATGAAACAACATGACCCGAATTCTTCATCTCGATATTCAAGTTCTTTTAACATCCCCTTGAAAAGTGAGATTAGAAAGTGTTGAGAGTCGAACGATGACATGAATAAGAAGTGCGAAACGAGATTTACGTGGAAAAAATCATTCAGAAAAAAAGCAACATGCAAAAGAATAAATTTACAACGAAGATCGGTATACAACTTTTAAAATTTTGCGACGCTAGCTTACATTAACTTATACCGAAAACAAAATTCTAATAAAATTTTAGCATGGGCTTACATGACTGGCCTAAATATAATTCGGGTCCCAACCAAAGTCTAACAACAAATAAAGTGTTTCTAAGCACAATGCTCCGATAAGCCAATAATAGATAAACATGAAAACCCCTAATTTGTGCAATCAGTTCATGTCCTAAACACGAAAAGTAGAATTAAGAATCCAGTGAAACTAGATACGCAATCAACATACCAAAAACCCCCTCATCTTTCATGCAGCAATAGAAGAAAATCTCTTCACACTAGTATAATTCATTTACCAAAGATGAGAAAAACTTACGGAGCAAGATGTTCACAAAAAGACGACACCGCTGCAACCACTTCAGAATAGTTTTCCGGCGATGCAGGGGCAGTAACTTCGACTAACTGGATACCAGGCGTGACAGGGACTGCCTCATCAGTTGCATGCAAATTCAACATCTTATTAACTGAAGAAATTGTAACAGTAATTTGAGAAACTCTTTGAAATCGAAATGTGCCTCCAACTCTAAGCAGCTCATGGTCTAACTTGTAGCCGAGGCAATAAAACAAGCATAGAACGTTTTTGCTTGCTTTGCTTTCGACCATTGTTCTAACCAGGACCGAAATTTGATCAGCACCAGCTCCCCTCATTGCACCTCCAATGTGTTTAACTGTCCTAAAAATCGTGAAATTCTAACAGTTTTGCAATTGGAATGTGTGATATTGACTATGTTGTGGTTCAAAATTGATTGGTACCATGTTGGTTCAGCAGGCTCAAGATCGCATAAGAGTCGAACTTCTGAAGCTACAGCTCCTAAGAATAGAGTAAAAAGAAAGATTTTATAAAGGGAAAAGAAAATTTTCATTTGTAGCAGGACAGATATCCTAAACATTGATAATAATAATAATAATTAGGAAGATGTCCCTTCCTTCGACAGAGCCCGTCTGTAGAAAGAAAATCATTTTAACTTTCCCTCTTACACAAGAACTCTTGTGGCTTTTTGCGTATGACTACAGTTGATTGATTGTATTATCTATAATAGAAGCGTTTTGCAGACAATTAGGGTAAATAAATAGCAATTTTCCCAAAGCTCACTGACTACATGCCATATATTTTCGTTTATCGATCCAAAGCTCTGACATAATAGTTTGTGGGTTCAAATAAGACACGTTAAAGATTGTAAAAGAACGCGAAATGTTTCAAAAGGAAAGATATTTACCTAAGTTTGGCCCACTTTTGAGGCATATCTCGTGGATCCTTAATCTTTCCTTGCGAACACCACAAAGACCTTGAAGAAGAATCTCAAGAGCCTCAACATGCTGGAAAAGTGTCAATGATATTAAAATTCAATCGGGCCATCAAATGGGTAGCTAGAAAGAATGGCAAACGTTTAAAACAAGATCAAAACCCCTAAAACCAGGATGCAGCCAAAAGAAACCAAGTAAAAAAGCTAACTTAAACCAGATTGCTAAACGTAGAATGCAGCGACAAAGAAGGAAGGTAACCTGCGTCTCTATAATCCCCTGAACCACGCACTCCATTGACCCTCGTCTTCACTATTCTCACTTCGCTCTCGTACCAGACATGCACGATTCAAAAAACCCACTTTTCGACAAAACCCAAAATTTATCAAGAACAGCAGAGAGGGGAGTATCGAGATTAAGAATGAAGACCCAGAATCCATTGGGTTGTGAGAAGAAGAAAACGCCCCACTGAACCGCACCAGCTTAACTACATTTTAACTCAGTTAATTCGAGAATGATAAATTTAAAATTTAAAATTACGGTTCGAAGTCTGTTCTTTTACCGTGTAAGAATCGTTACCTCTAACATGAACAATAAGTATAAATCTCTGATCTCTAAACTGCTAGTTTAACTCTTTCCTACATTTTAAAACGTGAGGCATCGAGGGCCAGGGAATTGCCTTTAGAATCAAGAAGGGCCAAAATAGCTTCAACCAAGTCTTTCAGTTTCAGACGTAACAAGAGCGGTCAAAGTCATGAGAATTGAAATCTCCTCGATCGTGTTTTGCCAAAACAAGATAAAAGTAGAGGGAGATCGTCTAATCAGACGGTGGAGGATTAATAAGGGGCTTGAAGTGGTTAGGGCAACGGCTAAGATGAGCATTAAAGCGATGTTGGAGAAGGTTGGTTATAGCGAAAATGTTTGGTGGGCGTTTATTAGAGACCCGGGCCCACTCATGTCCTACAATTTAAGGCTGTCACAGAAAGTTTTGACTACTCTCTGCCACACCCTAACCCACCCCTTTTTCTTTTTAACTTTATTATTTAAAATAAACATTGTAATTTTTAATCTAATTTGAACGAAGGGAAAATATGTTGCACTTAAAGTGACAACTCAGAGGTAACTATAATTTTTAATGTTGGACGAGGATGTAGCAATGCACGTGGCAGTGTAATAGCGCGAGTGGCGAGTTCTTTTGTGCACGAGAGAGTGGTGCTGGTGAATCGTTTTTTTGGGTCGCTTAGATATTAATAGGGGATTGGACACCCTGAGGGGAGGGAGTGTTTGTGTTTGTGGGTTGGTCTCGTCGTCGAAGGGGCGTCGAAGGGGGAGAGCTGAATGGAACACGGCGGCGCCGCTGTTTCTGCCGTCACTCGCCGGTAAAGACCCTGTTTTCTTCGGCTCTTTGAAGTTAGAAGAGATGGTGGGACCTTCTAGGCCTCAGTTTGTGCTCTTTGGCTCCTCCATTGTTCAGCTTAGCTTCAGTAATGGCGGTTGGGGATCTGTTCTCGCTGATATTTACGCACGCAAAGTAATCTCTCTCTCTCTTGGTTTCTTCGTTTTTAGATTGGTTTTTTGGTGAGGAATAATCTCTGGGTGATTAAGAGGATTCATATTGGATTTCTTTGTTCCGTCCAATCCCTCGAGCTCGTTGTTATTTTGATTATTATTGATGTAACAAAAAACCTCCAAAGTCTTTTCACATAAATGAAGCGAAAGAGGGAAGCCCATTTGTTGATGGGGGTGCATTAATGTTTCTTGTCGTTTTGGTATCCTTGTTAAAGTTAAAAGTTGAACCTATGACCCTTTTTCTCTCTTCCTAATTTTTCACAGATAAACCATAAGGTCCACCTTCTAGGCATATGCCGCTTGAATTTTCATTTTAGCGATCTAATAGAATGCATTTCTTGAAAAGACATTTCTTTTTCTCTAACCCGTCATCTTAAATGATGCTCTGAGAAAGGTATGCCCAAGTTTGATATTCGACCACTAGGTGGTTTTTGCTGTTCTGCTATTTAATGTTTATAAAGCTCTTTTCTATTTTAGCTTTCACCGTAAGAGGCGAGTTAATGTTGAGTTTGGTTTGGTTCAGGCGGATATAATATTGCGAGGTTACAGTGGGTGGAACTCAAGACGAGCCGTGCAGGTCCTGGACAAAGTTTTTCCAAAGGTATTTTAGTAATTATCGATGCAAGATGCTGACATCAAAGAACATAGCCTTTCTATATTCGCACTCTTTTGAATACATGCACTTGTTTATTTCTATATTGGGAAGAGAACATTTTTTATCGTCGAATGAAAGCTAAGTAGAAAGTTATTCGAATCATTTAAAAAAGCAGAGATTTTTAAATGATTTGGTAGGAAAAATAAACTGTTTCTTTAATCCCAAAAAACATGTCAATCAATATTCTTTCCCTTGTTCTCACATGCGTTTCTTTCTTGTAAAATTTATATACCTCGTCTTCATGGGTTGAAAACAACAAACATTATTTGACATCTATAAACTAAATTTACAATCATATATCGTTTTTCCCCTTTTGTTAATCTTGAGTCCTAAATCAGTCACACAGCTGGACTGATCTCAAGAAATCAATGCAGTATGCCCTTAGAATTATTCTTGCACAATTGTATAGATTACCGGTATGGTACTAACCTGAGTTTTGAAGATTTGAATCTAGCCCCTTGAGGAGAAACATACCTTCAAGATTATTCTTTAAACTTCTAAACCATCCATTGGGGACGTCTGATGCAAATTAGATTAGAGTAATTGTAAACATAGCTGCCCAGGACAAGCTTAAATCTGCAAACAATGTAGTGTTGTCTATAACCAATATAATGTTAGCTGAGACTAAGTTGTGCAGAAGTTAAATTTTGTGCTGGTGTTTTTCGGATCTTATGTTGTGTAAGGTGTCTAATTGTAGATTATTTTTGTTTTCTTGTAGGATGCTCTTGTTCAACCTTCTTTAGTAATTGTCTACTTTGGCGGTAATGATTCGATGGGGCATCACTCATCTGGCCTTGGTCCCCATGTACCACTTACCGAATACTGTGACAACATGAAAAAGATTGCAAATCATCTCCAGGTATTTGAAAAAACAGAAACTCAATGGCCGTCAGTTCTGTTGCCAATTTAATATTCTTTTCTACATTGCAGATTGTGACTTAATAATTAAACGGACTCGTTTTCAATGCTTTGAAACTATGAGCATATTGCGTTATTTATTAATTTTTTTGTGTAACATAAATAATTGTCTGCTAAATATTGTTGAGATCTATATTTTTCATAATTCTACTATGGAAATTTATGAAACAGAGCCTTTCGGATAAAACACGCATAATCTTTTTAAGTTGCCCTCCCTTGGACGAAGCCAAAGTTCGTAGTAACGCCAGGTTCGTCAATGAATTTCGTTTCTTATTTATTTTTTCTAGCTTATCATTCGATTTCTCTGCCGTGCCTTGATTGTTTGTTGTTTTCATCGAGCAGTAAAGCTTTAAGTGAAATAGTGAGAACAAATGAGCTATGTGAAACGTATTCAGAAGCCTGCATAGAGCTGTGCCGAGAAATGGGAGTGAAAGTGGTTGACCTGTTCAATGCGATTCAGAAAAAAGATAATTGGATGAATGCTTGTTTTACGTGAGTCAATTCCCTCATTCTTTATTTCCATGTTTTGCTGACGTTGAACTTTATGAAAATTCTCTCTTTTTTCCTGCTATTTATTTACATTGAAGAAACTTAGGAGGCGTTTAAGACTGATAAATAGAAAACTGGTCTCTGGTAGCTCAATGATATGTCGATTATTTGCATCAAAACATTATTTTGATGTTGGCTAATGAGTCCATGAGCTTATTCAAATCAGAGTATATTTCGGACCGATTAAATGACAGTTTTCGAACAAAAAAAACCATAAAACTGGGAGAGATGTGAACTGAAACAAGGAAATTTCTGAAATATCAGAGGTTTAAGTGAGTTCCATCGTGTTCTTGATTCTTGCAGAGATGGTATTCATTTATCTGAAGATGGGAGCAAAGTAGTGGTGGAGGAGATATTGAAGGTGTTAACATACTCCGAGTGGAAGCCGGGTCTACACTGGAAAGCCATGCCGTCCGAGTTTTCCGAGGACTCGCCGTATGATCTTGTTGCAGCAGACGGAGTAACGACGATAAACGCTTCAGAATGGACATTTCACAGGGAGATTCAGTGGGACTAAGTAGTACCTTTACTCTCAACGTACACTATCTCATTATCAAAATTTTGGTTGAGATTTTAAGGATTAGATATTTTTTAAGATGTATTATGGATGTAGGACGTAATTACACCACCATCCGGTTTAGTTGGACCAAACCCGTGTGCAGTGGAGATTTAGAGATTAAATGCATAATTATTATCGATTGAAAATTAGAAAGATTGGTAATTATTTTTCTATTTTTATCAATTCGGGTTCTTTATTTGCTGGTCATAATTTCTCTCCTGTTTAGTCTTTCTCCATCTTCACCACAGTGATCATATCAAACAACTAATGCCAAGGAAATCGAATCAATAGCCTGAACAGAGAAACGTAAATGCCGGGATAGAGATACTGAGAATGCACATGCTCGTTACAGAGGAATCTCTTTGAATGAAACATAATTTCTCTGCACGTTCTCCGACAATTTGCTTGATTTGCCAGCAAAGCTTCCACCTATTCCGTGTTGTCGATGCCTTCATGATGAAACGGTCGAAATATTCGAATTCCCTTTTCGAAAAATGAGTAAATCAAGAGCATCCAATTGGTTTGAACAGCTTTCCAAATCAAATTAGAGAGAGAGTTCGCCACTGTCTGAAACTACAACGTTTGATTTTGGCTCTCCACTTTGTCTTCCTTCGCCTTCGATCTTGAAGCCTACATCTACTCCAGAAACCACTCTCCCAAACGACATGGTGTCCATCTAATCCTTAATAAAGAAGTAAAAATGAAAAAAATCCTCTCAACCGGTCTTTGAAACTTGATGAAACATGTTACCAGCTAGTTTTCACAGTGGTGATGAAGAATTGTGATCCATTTGTATCCAACCCAGCATTGGCCATGGAAAGAATTCCTGTCGAAACACGAATTTTTTTTCACATTCCAACAAATCGACTCTGTTTGTACGATGAAGTAAAACACGAAACTTTACCTGGACCGGTTTGGCAAACCGCTCGCCATAAATCGACTCTCCTCCTTGCCCATTTCCTGCCGTAAAATCACCTCCTTGTATATCATGAAGCTCGGGATAATTCTGTGGAATGCACTCCCCGTAGAATGAAGAGGTTTCTTACTTTTCCCCAGCCCTTTCTCTCCTAGAAATGAATTATATGGAAAATAATGGTGAAAATTTATTGCAGCTTGCACTGATTATGGTATATGGATATGAACAAGAGTTACTTGGCTACCCGTGCACAGAGCTCGAAAGTTTTCTGCACGAACAAACTTTTGGAGATGATTAAATACCGGGCATGGTCATGAACTTGGATTACAGAAAATATCTCAGCCATGGAGTTTGAACTGTTTTGGGAACTGTTTTGCCGAACAAACCTAAGACAACTCGACCTAAAGCAGGAATCATTAGAGACAAATACCAATGCGCGAACTGATAATTTTCATAAGAATCCAGAAATTAACAAAAACTAGTTTCAGGCACGAAACTCCAACCAAATTGATTTGGAATATTAGCTTCAGCACTGGGAACAAAAACCTGAATTCCATGATTTATAATGAATGAAAAATTCAAATTTAGCTCAGCATTATCTTTCAATATTTGACGCCCCATGTTTATCTAGAAATGATCGGATAAAGGGAATGGGATACAGCTTGGACAGCCAGAAAATTCGTCAATTAATCAGAACAAAAAGAAATCCAACCTTTCGCTCAGACGAGACACCCCCATCGCCAAACTGAATCTGCATAACACAAAAACCGAGAAAATTCCAATGAAAACATGTGAGATTTTGGGAGCTAGGGCACAAAAAAAGAAGTTAAAATTGTGAATTTTCACCAGGAAGAAAGCGAGGGTCGTGAAGAGTAACAAATCCCAGAAAAGAGCCACTGTTACCAACTTTCTTTTCGCGTTCATCTTCGCTCATTCAGCTTCGACAAATCTCGTCTTCTTCTCTCTTGCTCGACGAGCGAAGCTAACTGTTTGTCGCAAACCGGGTCGAGAATTTTAAGCCGTTGGATGTCCATGGACCCAAAGCAGACTTACGAAGCGACACCCGTCAGATGCGGGACCCACTACCTTCGTTAATCTCCCATTTCCACCGTTGATCTTAGCTGCCTTTATTTTAGTACCGACAAAATGAGTCTGAAATCCCACGTGCAGGATAAGATGGCCGGTGATCATCTATCATCTTTGTATTTTAAAAAAGAAATTGACGAGAGGACGTATTTCATATTACAACTTGATCAGAAGAAGTACAAAAAACTGTATTTTTAATTTTGGGTATCAGTAATTTCACTGAAGGAGCTTGTTGATCGTCTTCGTCAACTCTATTTCTCACTAAAAACTGCTTCTGATCCATAAATTTAACCAACCCAGCAGCGTTTCTAGCTGTAAAAAAGAAGCCAGTCGGGGGAGGATCCTGAGTTATATGCAGATGGATTCAAGCAGTCAAACTCAAAGCCAACTTTAATGGCTGGATCCAACTACCTTTCTCCAAAATATCATTAAACACTGCTGTTTCCCTTAAACTCTTCAGCTCCAGACAATCTCAAACGATTATAATCAACTCACTTTCCTGATTCTTCATTTTCTTCGATTTTCTCCTCGTAACCATGTCGAAACAGACGTACAGAGTTTGCTTCTGTTTCCGGCGGAAGTTCAAGACGGTGATTACGGAGGCGCCGGAGCAGATCAAGACGCTTTTCGAACAGTATTCGGAGAATGGAAGCATGAGCGCCGATCACCTCCACCGGTTCTTGATAGAGGTCCAGAAAGAGGTCAATGTGACGAAAGAGGAAGCTCAGGCCATCATAGAAAAGAGTCTTCACGAGTTCAAGCACCTGAGCATCTTCCATCGGAAAGTTCTTCATCTGGAAGCGTTTTTTAAGTACCTTTTTAGCGACTTTAATCCTCCTCTTGCTCCTCTTGGGGTAACTTTCTGTTCTTGCTCTGATATGAGCTCTGATTGTCAACAATGGCGGATATTCGGCTTAGATTGTCCTTAAATTGCAAACTTTTGTCGGATTTTGTTTCAGGTCCATCAAGATATGACTGCCCCTTTGTCTCATTACTACATTTACACGGGTCACAACTCGTACCTCACCGGTAATCAAATCAGTAGCGACTGTAGCGACGTGCCGATTATCGAAGCGCTGAATAGAGGAGTGCGAGTGATTGAATTGGATATGTGGCCAAATTCAACGAAAGACGACATAGATGTTCTTCACGGAAGGTTTGCTTTTGATCTTCCATTTTCAGAAACTGTAAAGTTTGGATTTTTAGTTCTGGGTTTGGTTTTATTTTGATGCAGAACACTGACTGCCCCAGTGACACTTATCAAATGTTTGAAGTCTATTAAGGAACATGCGTTTACTGCTTCTGAATATCCTATAATATTGACTCTTGAAGATCATCTCACTCCGGATCTTCAGGCTAAAGTTGCCGAGGTAGGAGAATGTGTAGTTTTATTGGATTGTTCTTCCTATTTCGCCCAAAGCTTAGTGTTCTTCCATGTGTTTTAGATGTTGGCTCAAATTTTCGGAGATTTACTGTTTTATCCCAATTCGGATTGCTTCAAAGAATTTCCCTCTCCGGAGGCATTGAAGAGAAAGATTATTGTATCGACTAAACCTCCAAAAGAGTACCTCAAATCCAAAGAGGGTGATTCCCGGAAAGGGAAATCGTCCGGCGAGGAATCGGCCTGGGGAAAGGAAGTGTCGATTCCGAGAAGCGGTTCTGTAGCAGATCAACATGTAAATTAAATCATCTGTTTTCATAGAAATACGATGGTTTAATTTACTGATTGAACGTTAGATTTCGATTTCTGGAACTAATTCTTACTTTCAGGAGAATGTCTTGGAGGAAGAAGAAGATATCCATGACGAGGACGATATAGTAGAAACAGATGTGAAATTGAAGGAAAATACATCAGCTGAATATAAGCGTATAATCGCCATTCATTCTGGACGGCCGAAAGGTGGACTGGATGAATGTTTGAAGGTGGTTCCTGATAAAGTTCGACGAGTTAGCTTGAGCGAGCAGAAAGTGGAAAACGCCGTGCTTAATCGTGGAAAAGAATTTGTCAGGTGCTTTTCAAATCTACGGCAATTTTTCGAAACTTCACCGGAGCTTGTTCCGGTAGAAATGACCGGAAATATTGTTGCCCTGGTTCAGGTTTACGCAGCAAAATTTTCTGCGGATTTTTCCGAAGGGAACCAGGATTGATTCATCGAACTACAATCCAATGATTGGGTGGATGCATGGAGCTCAGATGGTCGCGTTTAATATGCAGGTTTGTGTTTCTATTTTCTCTCTATTTATACTCGAAGAACATGCTGAGATTCATCTGACAGGGACATGGGAGATCACTTTGGTTGATGCACGGGATGTTCAAAGCTAATGGCGGGTGTGGCTATGTCAAAAAACCAGATTTTTTGCTGCCCAGGGGACCGGAAAACGAATTCTTCGACCTCAAAGCGACGTTACCGGTGAAAACCACTTTAAAAGTGAGTCTCCAGCGATCATTTTACGTTCATCTTCTCTGTAACTGATTTGTTTTTTCTGTTGACTAGGTTATTGTATACATGGGAGAAGGATGGTACTCCGATTTCCGGCACACTCACTTTGACGCTTATTCCCCTCCGGATTTTTACGCAAGGGTAACTTCCATTTCTCGAGAATTCTTAGTCGTAATCTCAACGGAGTTGCAGGTTTTATCGCCGGATGTTGCTTGCAGGTGGGAATAGCCGGAGCTCCGGCGGACACGGTGATGAAGAAAACGAAGACTTTAATAGACAACTGGGTTCCTGCATGGAACCAAGAGTTTGAGTTTCGTCTGACGGTTCCAGAAATCGCTCTGCTCCGAATAGAAGTGCACGAGTACGACGTGTCGGAGAAGGATGACTTCGGCGGCCAAACATGCCTTCCGGTGTCTGTGCTCCGACAAGGCATTCGTGCGGTACCTCTCTGCGACCAAAAGGGGGATCAGTACAAGTCCGTCAAGCTCCTCGTCGGATTTGAATTCGCGTGATGTTTTTATTCCGGTCGAAATGGCTGCCTTTGCCTAGCTTGAGCTTGTGTAGACTGAGATTCTGGTTTTATGATTATATTTTTTAATCATAGGTGACATATTTGAAATGCATTTAAATGTTAAAATTGGGCGTCTAGTTAGTTACTACCAAACATGTAGGGATTCCTCTGAATTCATACGTCATATATTTTTAATATCTTAACGGCTGGAATTCTATTTATGATGCCTAATCGAATCGAAACCGTACACGTGTATAGCTTTTAATAGCCACACGAATCTCATCCTATGAACCGCTTCTTGATGCTTCAAAGTCAACTTTTTGACCACCGGGAAGTTCATGCTCAACAGCGCTGGAGGGCCGGCGGGACCATCTCCGCCTTTATGACCCCGTCCACGCTCGTCGGTCGGGCAGACCATATTTATGGGTGTTGAATATTCATTCTATAATATCTTTTTTTTTTATTAATGTTATCGGATTTAGTACACGAGTTTACCAAGTCCGATGCCGGAGTACGGCGAGTCTAGTTTATCCGATGGACATGGTCAAACGAGAAAATGAGAGCTGTTTGAAGAAAATTTCTGAATCCTAAAACTCAAAAGAGTTTGAAGAAGTAAAATACACATATGAACAAACGAAATAATAATGAGATTTTGATGACAAAAATCGCCTCTGTTTAGCGATGAAGAAACCTACTCTGAAACAATGGAGATTCCATCTCTGGAAATGTTGCCGCGGCTTTCATCACAGAGAGCCAAAGCTCGCTCCAAATTGGCCACAATGTCAGTCATACTCGGTCTCTCTTTCCCTTCCAAGTTAACGCAATGCATTGCCGTATAGCCCATAAGCTCCACCGTTTCCGACTCGTTAAGCTCCGGCGGTCCAACTCTTGGGTCTAGCACCTTAGCCATGTCACCCATCATGATCGCCGGCACCGCGAAATCCACCACACTCACCGGCGTTCCTCCGTTTTCTCCGTTTTTGAATATAGCTCGCTTCCCCGTTAAGAGCTCTAAGAGAACTACTCCGAGCCCGTAGACGTCGCTTTTTGCCGTCAACACATTTAGACCGTAGTACTCGGGATCAATGTAGCCCACCGTTCCGGCGGCCTTCATCGGCCGGAAGTCATTTGCCGATTCGGGACTCATTAGCGATAGACCGAAATCAGACACTCGGGCTGTCCAAGTGGCGTCGAGCAAAATATTGGAGGATTTTATGTCCCTGTGAATTATGGGAGGGACTGCGTAGTTGTGAAGATACTCGATTCCTCTGGCTGCATCTAAAGCAATTTTGATCCTCATTTTCCACGAATTGACGGCGCTGCTGGTCTTCTCTGTGTTGTTCTTGTCGTGAAGATGGTCGTAAAGAGCTCCGTTTTTCATGTAATCGTAAACCAAGAGTCTCTCGTCTTTCTCCTCGCAGTACCCAACTAGCCTGACCAAGTGTTTATGATGGAGGCGCGATAAGAAGGCTAATTCTGAATCAAATGCGCTTTCTTTCTCTTGGAATTTCTTCTTTTTCGTCCCTGTCTCGCCTCTTTTAATGGCGACTTCTCTCCCGTCTGGTAATTTTCCTCTGTACACCACGCCGAAGCTTCCGGCCCCCAGCTTGTTTTCCATGGCGAAGCCGTTCGTGGCTGTAGCGAGCTCTGCAAATGAGAATTCCTCTGATCTTTCCGCGTGTTTTGATGATGTTCCGCTTCTTTGACGTCTCATGATTCTGGACCCTTGTCGTTTAATCGTTGACGATCTCGAGGGAGGGCTGTTGTTGGTGTTTGATGTCATTCCGCCATTAGAGCTCGTCTCTCTTGTTATTCTGGGTTGAACTGAATTGTGTATTTTTTTATGCCCAAAACAAACGCCGGTCCACAAGCAGTAAATCACCGTGCAAATACCGGCGAAAGCTCCGACTGAACCGACGATGGCGAAAGCGAGCAAACCTTTTGATAAAGAACTGGACGGAGATGGAGACGAAGGTGGTGAAACGGGCGGAGGCAACGGCGGCGGCGGAATTGAAAATTGAGGCTCGCAACGTTGACACACATTTCCAGAACCAGAACAGAGATTTTGGGAAAGAGGAAATATACCGCAATCAGAACAAGAAGAACGAACACAGGGACCGGGGAGAATTTTCGGCAATGGAAGCTCCGGACCCAAATAAGCGTCGGAGCTATTCCGCCACCCTGGGCCCCAACACACGACTGAGAAATTACGCGTCGTCAGCCCACAAGAGAAATTCGAGCCTGAAACAATCCGTTCGAACGAAATTACGGCTATTTCATCGGAAGAAAACTGACCTCCGCCGCCCCAGCAAACCACCGATTGATTCTTTCGTCGAATTCCACAGCTGTGGGTCTCTCCCAGAGCCAATTCAGAGAACTCCATTTCTGAATTGGAAGGAATATTTAACTGCCCAGTATCGTTATTTCCTCTGCAAATCAACATCCCAGAAATGTCAACTCCGCAGGCGTGAGAACCTCCGGCTACAATGCTCGACATGGACATATTCATGAACCCATTCTCAATCTGATTGGCAATCGAATTGCTTCCCCAACAACGAACAGACCCATTCCTCAAAATCCCGCAAGAAAAACCAAACCCAGAAGAGATTGAAGCGAATTGTTCAGACGGAAATTCGACAGCAGCGTTACTTCCTCGCCAGCAAATTAGGTTACCGGTACCCACCACCGTGGCGCAAATTTGAGTGTCTCCGACGGCGATATCATCCAATAAAACAGTGTCGCTGAAGTAGATTCTTTTCCGGGAATAGCCGGAATCGGAAACGTTGTAATCCCAGCAGAGTAAACTGTATCCTCCGGTTCTTAGGCCACAAAAGAAGTTTCGCCCACCGGAAATGGAGGAGAAAGAGATATTGGGCTCGATAAAAATAATTTGGCCGCTATGGTAACACTCTATACGCTGTGTTGCCTGCTCGGCGACGATGCCGCAGACGGTGCCGGAGCCATAGCTGACTGCCAAGGTAGAGCCAGATCCAAGGGCATGAATTGGGTCGACGAAATTGGATAAAACGGTGATAATGATAGCGACGGCGACGGCGGAGATAGAAGACGGTGGTTTCGTCATCCAAGGGAAAAGAGCGAACTTTTACGCCGGGATTGTTTGGTCGCCGTGTGGTTTGGCTCATCGGGAATCCTAGCCATTAGAGAGAGGAGGAGAGAGAAAGAGAGAGCTAAGAAAAAAAGAGAGAGAGAGAAGTCATGTCTTAGGTTCGTAGGGTAAAGAAAATGAGGATGGAAATTTCCATGGGAGGAGAGATTGGAGAAGAAGAGTCGTCGTTTGTTTTGATTCTCTCGCTTCTTCAGCAATGGACACTGCGTAAATGGAAGTTAAGAACGCGTTTGGTAACGATTTAAAAATTAAAAACTTGAAAGTCTTCGAAAAATACTGCTCTGATTTACCAAAGCTTCGGAATCTCGACGAAATTGAAATCTCGGAGTTTTCAAAAACCAAACAGCCCGTTGGTGAATAAAGCAAAACAGTCCGAGAATTGGGTCGTCGTCGCCGCCGCCGCAGACAGATTCTAACTGTAAATTACGCGGCGGAGGACGGTGAGCGCGTTGATAACAGAGGTTTCACATTTACAGTCACGGTCGGAGGAGCGGACAATCAACTCGCTCATCAGACGATCAAAAAATCTGCCTTTTGGGGTGTTGAATGACTCCAATTTTTGCTGAGTTTAAGTCAATAAAATGATATTTGTTGGAGTCAACGGTGACGGTTGACAAGTTCAACCCACGTTTAAAGAAATGAACTTTCCAAAGTTCGAATTTGATTTATTTTTCAAAGACCATAGTTTTCTACGTCATGTAAATCGATTTGTAGAAGATGAAGCCTGGCGTGAACACTTTGACTTAGATCACCTTGAAAGCAATTGAACACTTAACTATGATTCTAGTTTGATTTAATATTTTTAATAATTTTAAAAAATTATTATTTTTATTATACTGAGTTTTCAGATGAACACGTGAGTTTGACTAATACTGGGTCTTTTTCACAGCCGGTTTTTGACCCCCGAAGTGGTGGATTTCTTGGATTGAAACCCCGGTCCGGACAAGAATGAGGTTCTGAATAAACCGGCTGTAACAGTCTGATCAACGAAGGACAGTAAAAGTAGAAGAAGAAGAGAAGAGGAAGCAAGAACATGCAGGAGCAATCATGGCTGCTACCCGAGGACACAACAGTGCAAATACATGCAAAATACAGCTATGCTTTTGGATAAGCTAAAGTATGGCTGGAAAAGTCTAAAAATGATTCTTCTTTTGGCTCTCCTTTACACCTTCTACCAATCTTATTTCTCAAGCCACTGACCTCTGTCTTTCCATCACATTACTAAAATATGCAGCAAATTATCACTGATTGTTCTCTGAGATTCTTAATAGAATAAACCAGTACATGTCAAGAACACTTGTCTAGCAGAGTTTGGCTTATTTTACAATCAGTAATCAAACCTCCCTAATTGATAGTAAAAATAATAATTACAATCTTATGTCCGCACACGAACATACCCGAGAGATTTTGCGGGATATCAAACCTCTGCACACTACACTTTTCATAATTGATATCCATCTATGAATATCTCCTATCCATTTAATACCCTACTATTTGATAAACCTCCCTAACTTCCTATAACCTCTATTAATTACCATAAATTTCTACTAATTACTTTATCACTAATTACAATATACCTATCACAAACCTTCAAGACCAGCAGTGAAAAGCACAAGATCAGCAAATGTACTAAGCTGTTTTAGGAATTCACGCAACCCCGGACGTTCAAAAACAGTAATACAGCTGATTTTTGGCTTTCCCACGTTTCCCTTCAAATAAAATAGATTTGTCAACTAAAGATATTATTTTTCAAAATTATTTAGACTATCATTGCAAAAGAGATTATCATTATCCAACACACCTTGTCTGGCGATACGCACTCAAGTTCAAATGACTTCAGACCCGCCTTAGTTGCTTGATGTCGAAGAGCTGTAGGCAGACTTGATGTCTCGTATGCACATATCAGAGTTTCATCCAGATCAAGAACTACCTGCAACGAAATTGGTCCATTCGAAAGTTGAACATGTTTTATGATCCTCTGAATAAATAAAACATGGGTAGATATAACTTGAAGTATAAGAGTTTCTCCATCTTTTTCTTACTAACCAAAACGAAGTAATCAATAGAGTGCTTTACATTTTGACCCCTAAACTAGATTAATTCATTTTAATCTTCCAAGTTTCGCACTCATTTGTATCTACTATTAATTTCTAACTTTCGACTTGAACTTGTTGTTAGCCTAAATTCATTGCAGTAAAAGAAATGGAGATAGATTCAGCTATTGTATAACAGAAGCTAAATCAAACGCCAACTTTCTAACGTTTGGACTCGGAATCTGCTTCCTCATCTTCATGAATCATTCTAAGCCTTTTTCAAAAGGCAAAGCAGTGTTCTGAAGCACAAACTCCTTTACAAAACTATTAGGATCCTAAACAGAGTAATTTCCAGCCATTAAATCGATTCCCCAAGTTAGTATTCTTCACAAGTACCAACCTTAAGATACATGCAAAACGCAAGTAAATTTACGAAAACCATACCTTAAGCTTCTCCATATGCTCATCGGAGCCTCCGTTATCACCGGCGGAGACTTCAACAGCCGATGCGAGCTGCGAGTCCCGGTCAGCGAGCTCAAGAACAGCAGGGGCTTGAAAGAAGGTGAAGAAGAGGAAGAGAGCAGAGGATGGGGCCCGATAGCTCTGAGGACGTGAATGAATATTTGGAACAAGGCAGTAAACCAGTTCAACAGCGTCTTCCATACTTGCACAGAGTCCTTGGCGAGAACGTCTCGACCTGAGTCAACTCATCCATTAAAACAACAAAGTCGACAACTTGGACCTCAAAATCTATAAGAATGACTTGCCAGAACAATCATCTTGCCTTGATATGTTCGTCAAACGGGTATTAAATATGGAAAATCATTATTTCTCTCTAAATCACGGTGATTCATCAGAGGAAAGTCGACCTATTGTCCACGAAAATCTATCTCATATTGAAGGTAATGACTCCCAGCGACCATTAAGCATCAAACTCTATCATTCATCAACCAAGTGATATATGACGTGCCTGCGTATTTCTCCTTATCTGGGTTTCAGAGAAAAGCGGATAGAGATTGAAAGAAGAAACCAAGAACACGGTCGGTTAGTGGACGGGAGGAGGAGAGGAAAGGAAGGGCTGCGATACACGCGCTACAAATGAGCCAATCAGAACAAGACAAATTTTCCGGTCTTTCAAACGAAGACTCGCTAATTATTGGACAGAGTAAGGATGACGTGGACGCTGAAGAGAGTGTATTTCGATACATCCAAGATCACATGAAACCTCTTCTAGAATCAGATTGTCGAATGTCCAGTTTATAGATAAAATTATTAATAAATAATTTAATTAAAATAACTTCCTATTTATCTTCTCAACCATTCCATTAATTGCAGCCTCCAACTCCAATCAACAGTTGGTGTTTAATTTTTCGTCTTGCTACACCTAAAGATAATTATAATATAATATTTTTTATTAAAAAATTAAAAAAAGACTTTAAACTTCTAATAAATAGATTTAAAAAATCATGAACTTTAAAAATAAGTGGTCTAGTGAATGGAAACGTATTACATGCACGATATTTTTATAACTACCTTGTTATATCTTTTGACGTGTCGTCGTGTGATTTGATTAATTCAAATATATTTATTTATATTTTGAATTGATCCAATCACGCAGTGACACGTCAAGACAAGAGTGTAAACTTAGACTAACTCGTTATATGTATTCATTAGATCTACAAATTGAAATAGAGTCCCGTTGAACGTGTAATGCAGATGATTAAAATTTTAAAATGGAAGTTTAGACCACATATTTGGGCTTAGGCTTCAGGCGCCCATGTCCATATAGTTGATGGGCGGGTATTTGAGCTTAAGCTTCACGGCCCATCTCTCTCGTAGAGTAAATTCTTTATTCATCTGCACCTCACGGTTGATATTTGATTCCTATTTATAGTCAAATCCGAAGGCATCACAACTTGCAGAAAGAAGTCCACCTCTTTTTGCTTTTTTTTTAATATTTGAATTCAACCTATTCTTTGCTTACTTTTCTCATCGTCTTTTGCTGCAAAAGATCCAACTTTTTCCACAGTTCGTGGATCACTTCATATGCTTTCACATCTCTTTTCACGGAATGGAAGCCCCCGGTGTTTAATGCTGTTTTTTGCTGCATTTTTTTTCTGATTATTGCCTCGTAAATTTGCTTTCTTTGCTGTTAATATATGGATGTATTGTTGATCGAACGGTGGAAAATTGTAGATGGGTTTTACAAGATAGAGAAACTCAGATAGTTTGGGAGGAGAAGAAGCTGGTTTTGGAGAGATTTTATGGTGGATTGGGATAGTGGTTGTTGTTGTTGGTGGTGGTGGTGGTGGCGCCGGCTTAGGGTAAAGTTGTTTTTGAAGGCCATTATGGATATTGGTGTCTTGTCTAGATTGGTATCTTTGATAGTGGTGGTGGGATTTTTGTTGCTCAAATTGCACTCTTTCTCATTAACAGTGCTTCCATTTTCCATTGCAGCAAACCTCAAAGTTTCAACTTTTATCTTAGAGAGAGAGAGAGTGAAGTCACGTCTCTCACCCATTTGAGTGACATGCATTGCTGTGTCGTGGGTGGTGATTGAGTTTTCAAAGGGTGATAGAGGGAGAAGAAAATGCAGAGATGATAGAGGTCGGTCCATATGGGGACCAACTACTATTCCTAATGAAACCAAATGTTAATTGTGGATTAATCTCTCTCTCTCTCTCTCTCTCTCAATTGAAATTGTTTCTCTCTAGGACAATTGCTCAATACGCATCACTATAAAGATGTTTGAAGCTTCCAATATAAAGAACGACGCTCTTCAAAGCAAATTATCGATGAAATACGAACATAAATATTAATTGTTGAGCATCAACAATAATAATACACAAAAAATAAACTCTAATATCGATTATAATAGATCGACAACCCAGATGTATGAAAAATCACTGATAGGAAAATAAAGAACTCAAACTTACAGATTAAAACCAAAAACCTGAACACTGATTATATAGGAAAGTCAAATTACACCTGAAATTGAAGTAATCAAATTCTAACACTTATGCATGAACAAAGTAGATCTAGATTCCGAAACAGATGACTTTATTAAAAGAAATGTTTTTCATTTTGAACACAAACAATTCTACTTCACAACTCAATATCGTAATTGCGTTATAATGATCGATTTAAACTTGTAAGACGAAGTTAAAGTGCCCGAAAAATAGAGTGAAGATTCAATGACTGGTAGATTCCACGATGAACGCGTATAAATAATAATTCATCTCCAATAATGGAAGATACCCACTATACAATCATATTCCAACTTTCATTTTTTTCGTGACACGCATCTATCCATACACATACACACATGTACAATTAGGGCATAGAAAGGAAGGAATAGTCCCATCTGCAACAGAAACGCCCACTGGCCACAAAAGTTAGGTAAAAAAAATAAAGAAGAATAAGAAAAAAAAGGAAGAAATTACATGCGCATCTGCAGAATTATTAGGGTATGGGCCACGACGAAGATGAAGTCAAATCTCATCGATCTTTAAGCAGAAAAGCTTACCTGGATCAGCAATGGCGCAAAGGCAGTGTTCCCTTTTTCGACAACAAATTGGAGAGGCGATTTATTGAATTTCTTTTGAACTTTTTAAATGACAGCAACTTTAGCGTTGAAACTAATCAACCTGTTCATATTTTCATCTTTTTTTTTGTAAATCTTTTCTGAGAATACGATGACGATCCCTGTTCATGATCCTTGTTTAAGATACTAATCGTAATTAGACTCATCATTAGCTTGAACTGAACTCTGAAACCCTCTTCGAACTCAACTTCTGTTAGAGAGAGAGAGAGAGAGAGCAGAACATAATAGAATCAACGCTTTGAGAATCCTTGTTCATGATCCTTGTTTAAGATACTAATTGTAATTAGACTCATCATTAGCTTGAACTGAACTCTGAAACCCTCTTCGAACTCAACTTCTGTTAGAGAGAGAGAGAGAGCAGAACATAATAGAATCAACGCTACTTTAAGCGTTGATAATTAAGCCAAATCACAGGCGACAGCAGAATTACAGAAAGTGCAAACATTATTAAAAACTGAACGTGGATGTTCTACAGATGTCCCAAAACTAGCCCTTCCTCCAAAACCCTGGGAATCAGAAAAGAGTACCAATGGTGTTTTAAAAAAAAAAGAAAGAATCTCACTCGTTGACATTAACGATTGAATGTGTCTAGAACTTGATTCTAGATGACACGCGCATCAGAACCCTAGCTTAGTGAAGAGTTAGGGTTTTCTAACTATATTATTAAGCATCTAAATTATGTTATTAAGAAGAAAGAATAAAGGGTTAAGAAATTCCAAAATGGAGCTTCCAAGTTCCAAGTCCAGATTCCCTTTTTTAATATCATTATTATTAATTAAAAAAGATTGGAATATGAACTTTTGGTGGGACAAAGAATGTGTCTCTTTGGCCCGCGAGAGGACAACATTATTGTCTACGAAAATGACACTCCTATACAGTTTTGTTATTGTTATTATTACTACTGGTACATGGTAATTGGTAAAACACCCTTCTTTTTCTTTTTTCTGATTTTATTGCTGTTTTATTTTCAATTTTTGGTCTGAATCTTTTCCTTGTCGAGACACCATCGAGCTCATCTGCTCGCTTTTCCGTCTTCTCGTTCATTGCTTCTCAGAGACAGGCGAGATTTGCTTCATTGATTGCTTGAAAAACATCATCAAATCCTGAACGAGGAAGATAATGCAAGGCTGTAAATCTACGAGTTAGAGAGTTGGATTTGAGAATGTCGTACAGAGAAGACCGATTTGTTTGGTTTTGAAGCATGCACAGAGATTGCTAGCAAAAGGGAACAACCCATCAAATCAAACACCTTTTCCTCTCTCTCTCTCTCTAGAAATAGTGAGGAGGAGGAGGAGGAGGAGGTCTAGAGAGAGAAGAAGAAGCTGTAGGAAGAGCCCGAGGAGAAGAAGTGCAGAAAATGGGACCCATGGTTCAGCAGGGAAGAGGGCCGAAACCCATCAAAAAAAGCAATCTTTTGAAACATTCCAAAGACTCCAATTTATTATGATGATCAATTATGATGTGTGTATTTGCGGTGGTTGCGGTGTTCATTCTTTTTCAGTCACTTTCCACCCTTTTTACACATTCATTTTTTGAGTCTGACAATTACATGCAAATTATACAACATATTATACATGTATATTACCACCTAATGGGTCATAAAATTTTATAATAAAGTTTCAAACTTTAATAGAATTGAGCTTAAACTCTCTCTCTCTCCCCATCTCTAGAGAGAGAAAATATGACCAATTTGGAATTTTTATGTGATTCATTCATGGTTTAGCTTAAGATTAATTGCAATTTTCTGTGTGACAAATAGATGCAAATTACACAACATATTATACATAGTTACCTAGTGGGTCACAAACTTTTATAAAAAAGTTTCAAACTTTAATGGAATTAAGCTTTGACTCTCTCTCTCTCTCTCTCTCCCTCCGTGTCTCTAGAGATAGAAAATGTGACAAATTTGCAATATTTTTAAGATTAATTAGCAGGGATTGTGGCCGGAGGAGCCGGTGACGTTGACTGTAGAAGTGAGTGGACGCAGCATCTCTCTCCCTCTTGAAAAAGCATGATTTATGATTGATGATGATGATCGTGATGATGCTCCTGAACGCACCCAAAAATCTTCGATTTACAGAATCTATGCTCACCCACCTGTTCCTCGGTGTTACCCTTCGCAGTGGATCCCACCCAACACTTCCACTGCCGTTCCCCGTCCCACGTCACAGCTGCCTCTCTCTTCCCTGCTCGATAAATAATTAAAAAGGCTGATCTTTATTCTTTACAACAAATTCTACATTTAATGCTCGGAATTTCCTGCGCGAATTTTGTTTTTCTCTTCTTTTTTTAGTTTTTTGTGGAAGATTTATGTCGGGGTGAATAAAGAAAGGTTTTTTCCTCTTGTTTCTTTATTAGTGTTGGTAGTTTGGGTGTCTGTTCTCGCCGGCGATGCCTGCGCCGGTGAGTTTGGCCAGGCAATGCTTGACTCCCGAAGCAGCCGTAGCTTTCGACGAGGCCGTCGCCGTCGCACGCCGTCGCGGGCACGTCCAGACGACGTCGCTCCACGCCGTTTCCGCCCTCCTGTCTCTCCCGTCGTCGTCCCTTCGAGACGCCTGCGCGCGTGCGCGTAATATAGCTTACTCGCCGCGGCTACAGTTCAGGGCTCTGGAGCTTTGTCTCAATGTCTCACTCGACCGCGTTCCTTCGACCCAACTCACCGACGACCCACCAGTTTCGAACTCTCTCATGGCCGCCATTAAACGGTCGCAGGCCAACCAGCGACGGCAGCCGGAGAATTTTCATTTGTACCATCAACTTTCCCAGCAGTCTTCTGTTGCATGCGTGAAAGTTGAACTTCAACATTTGCTTCTCTCGATTCTCGATGATCCCCTCGTCAGTAAGCTATTCGGCGAAGCTGGTTTTCGTAGCTCGGAAATCAAGCTTGCTATTTTACGCCCTTATCCTCAACTTTCCAGATTTTCGCGTCGGTCCAAAGGCCCTCTATTTCTCTGTAATCTGAGTGACTACTCGACTTCCGGTCGCCGAGGAATTAGTTTTCCCTGGTGCATCGACGGAGACGAGAATAGCCGGAGGATCGGAGAGGCTCTGGTTAGAAAGCAGGGGAAAAATCCTCTCCTGGTGGGTGTATGCGCCATTGATGCTCTCAGAAGCTTCAGCGAGGCTGTAGAGAAAGGAAATGACAGTGTTTTGCCTCTGGAATTATCTGGGTTGAGGCTAATATCCATACAGAACGACGTTTTGAGTTTCGTTTCTGGAAATTCCGACAAAGGGTCAATGAATTTACTGTTTGAAGAGCTGGGTCGGGTTGTAGAGCATTGTTTAGGACCTGGATTGATTTTGAATTTTGGGGATTTGAACGCTATTGCCAGAGATTATCCCGTAGCTGAAGATTCCGTCAACCACGTTCTCTGCCAATTAACAAAGTTGATAGACATTCATGCCGGAAAATTATGGCTGATCGGAGCGGCGGCGAGTTACGAGACATATTTGAAATTCATCGGCAAATTTCCGTCAATTGAGAAAGATTTGGATTTACAACCTTTTCCCATCACGTCCTTCAAGCCTGCCTTGCCCGAATCATACCCCAAATCCAGGTAATTAATCTTCGTACGAATTCAAACAACAAAGAATTGGCCAAATTTAGTTAGACTACAATAGATCTATCACTTGAGATAATGATTATAGCATTAGATTTTGATATTTTCCCTGGATTTTTAAGATGTTCATAGCTGTTGAAAATGCTCTTGTTATCCTTATTCAGCTTAATGGAGTCATTCGTTCCATTTGGTGGGTTCTTTTCGACTCCGTCAGACCTTAAGATCGTACCGGACGGATCTCATACTCGTAAATCACGCTGTCATTTGTGCAATGAAAAGTTCCAAGAAGAAATATTAACCCTATCAAAGGGTGGTTTTTTGGGTTCAGAAGTAGACGAGTCCCGATATAGCTTGCCTTCTTTGTTGCCCATGCCGGAATTCAGAACGAATACAGAATTGGATATGAAGGTATGGACTTCTTCCACAAGGAGATTACTCTTCAGAAACTCAAACTATGATGTTATGTTTTCTGCATAATTATGCGTAAACAATGGCTCGTCTCTTCAGTGCAGATCGGAGGAGATTTCTTGGTATTAAGAGCCAAATTTAAGGAAGTGCAAAAGAAATGGGACGATACGTGCAAACAGCTTCATCAAAATCAAAATGTTCAGGAGGCCGCCGCATTCCCGACACTAGTGGGATTTCAACTTGCTCGAGACACAGAGAAATATGAAGAGAGTAAGAACAGTTTCGATGCACTTCCGAATGCGAAGAACGGCTGTTTGTTACCCAAACTATACTGTCCAGCTTCGGGAAATCTTGAACTAGATGGCCATCGATCTTCGGGTAGTTTTTCAATTTCAAATACGGGCGAGGGTGGTATGAAATCGCCTGCCTCAACAGCTTCTTTGACTATAGATTTTGGATTGGGAATTTGCTCCCCACATTCAAGTTATCAATTGAAAAGGACAAGTAAAAGCTGTTCTATAGTTCCAGATTTAGGGAATGGAAATACGACTTCTAATTCCGTTAGAGTTTCCTCTTGTTCGAGTTCTGATTGTACAGGGGTGCTCGATGCTCGGGATCCAAAGGCACTCAAAAGAGCCCTGTCCGAACGAGTCAGCTGGCAAGACGGTGCTCTCGCCATTTTATCCCAAGCAATATCGTGTTGGCGAACAAACGGCAAAAATCAACAGAGAGCTAGTTCGAGGGGCGATATATGGCTGAATTTCACCGGTCCCGATCGGGTTGGAAAGAAGAAGGTTGCAGTTGCTCTGGCTGAAATATTATATGGCAATCGAGATCACTTTATAGGGGTTGATCTGAGCCCACAAGACGGGACGATGGGTTCGAATGGATGCTTTTACAGTCGAGAGTGGAACGGTTATGATGAGAAGTACAGAGGTAAAACTGTTGTTGATTTTCTAGCTGATGAACTAAGCAAGATACCTCTGGCCGTTGTCTTCCTCGAAAATGTCGATAAATCCGATTTGCTGGTTCAAAATAGTTTATCGCAGGGTGTTTGGAGCGGTAAATTCTCCAATTCGCACGGTAAGGAAGTGAGCATCAATAACGCCATTTTCATAACAAGCTCCTCATTTTCAGAAGATAAAAGAAATCTCTACTCCGAAGATAGATTTTTGAGAGCGAAACTCAGACCGATGCAGATAACAATCGGAAAGTCAATCGTGGAGGGAAGAACAAGTAAGCATCTCGAAACCGAGCCAAAGGACCTCTCGAACGGTCCAATCAAAAGAAAGCTTAGAGTTATCGGGCAATGGTCCAATCGCGAAGAAATCTCCGAGATGGCAAAAAAGGCTCAGAAGACATCAAATATGTTCCTTGATCTAAATCTCCCGGCTTTCGAAAAAGAAACCGAAGAAACCGAGGATGGATATTCCGACAACGACCAAATCTCCGACGACTCCAAGGCTTGGTTTCAAGATTTCTGCGATCGCGTCGATGAAACAGTTATCTTCAAACCATTCAATTTCAAAGCACTCGAAGAGAAAATGACGAACCAGATAATGAAGAACTTCCACGAAATTTTCGGGTCGGAATGCTCGTTGGACATAGAACAGAACGTAATGTCTCAAATACTGGCGGCTGAATATGTGTCGTCCGGGAAGAGAGAGGTGGAGGATTGGTTGGAGCAAGTCCTGAGCAAAGGATTCACAGAAGCAAGAAGAAGACATGGCCTCATTGCTGATTCGACTGTGAAGCTTGGTTCTTGCGAAGAAGACGATGATTTGTTAGAAGATGAAGGTAGTGGAGTTTGGCTTCCTGGTAGAATAATTATCAGTTAATATTATTTTATAGGCTTATTATTCTTGTGATTAAATGTAAAATAAGAATGCTTGTAGGTGTTGCATACCATAATTTTATTGCTAGTGTGCTTGTAAAACGAAATCCTCTGTTCTTGCCATACTTGTCCTTTCCTCTGTTCGGCCCTCGATCGAACACTTATAGGCTCCTTTGGACAATTCTCTCAATTATGGCCATTATACATGCTTGTTTTGGTGTATTTGAATAGAATCTTTGGAAAAAACAAAAAACGAGCTTGAGTTTCGAGTAAATATATCGATTCAGACTTGGGTTTTGAAAAAAATAAAATTTGAGTTTCTCAAATGCATATTTGGATGGAAGTTTCGTCCAAATACGAATCACTCGGACGAATCGACCTTCACTCGGACATAACTTACCTCACATAAGCACATCACGACTCACTCGGTCATCCGAATATGCGTTCAGAAAATCTAAATTTTATTTTTTTTTAAATTCAAAGTCTCAATAGACTCATTTAACTGATCTCATTTTTGGTTTTTAGTCTAAAGTCTTATGTCAAACTTTGATGCTAGTAGATTCTTTAGAATCACGGTTAGAGTTTCTAGACAGTGGAGAGGAGACAAAAACGAAGGAGAGAGAAAGAGGGTAGAGAGCTTGCAGGAGATTTGATCGAGTTGGTATATGAGCTAAAGTTTGAAGTTTGCGTCGTTACAGTGTGAGAGTTTAATCTTTTAATATTGAAATTGCTTCCTGTAATGTCAGATATAAATTTTTTATTTTAAAACGGTTGAGTTACCATAATTTAGTATTATGTTACAAGAGAAAGAGGGAAGAGAGGGGGGGTGTATGATTAGGTATGAACATGCAAATGGCGCAAGTGGGGATGCATCCACAGTTTCTAGAACTGTACTTCACTCAGAACGACAATATTTAAAACGTGCTTATATTCACCACACGTGCCATTCATCCCCCCTGTCCAACCTCACCACGACCCACTAATTTTCGTTTTTTATGTAAAATATAATAAAAAAATTAAACTTTTATATATTTTCGTCGACGGGGTGGGGCCTACCTTTTTGCCCCGTCTATTCTCTAGAACAAAAACATGGTTGTGATTATTTTATACTTCTAATCAAGATTTAATCCAAACTGGTTAGCGTAATTGAATAGATATCTCATCAACGCCACCTTCTCTTCCGCCATTGGATCACGATGATAAGGATTCTACAAATTATTTTCACGCTTTATTATTTTATTAATAATATTTATTTAGTTAACTTATTATTCATTGACATCGTGAAATGACTTGTCTTTTATGTGACAATCATCCAAGGTCATATAGTACGATCATAAAGTCCCAGGAGTACGAGGAGCAATTACATGCGGGGTAGTTTCGGTAATCCATTCGAACCGTTTGATCGACGTTTTTGATTGATTTTTGTCGGGATTAATCTAGTCCATGGAGTAGTGGACCATGGCATTCTTTTTCTACTTGACAAGCATTATCAGGCCGATATTTTTGGTAGCCTTTTCCAATCCAAATTTTATTTTTTTCATATTATAAAAAATTAAATGACGTACAATCACGCACGTGTTAATTAATCTCATGATTATCAAGTATTTAGTTGTCTCTTTTGACTTTGAGAGCATAATCGATTGCTCAGAAAAGTCAACATCTTAATCTATTTTTCATCCCAAGGGTGACTAATCTCTTGGTTATAATTATAAATATTTTTATTTTAATTATTTATAATTAATTGAAAATCGAGTGAATCTTATAATCTCACCATAACGATCACAATTACAAGTCGTGAAATGATGATTTTGTTCATCATCCGAATGTGAATTACAATTTAATAAACATTTTTGGCTTTTTATTGTTATCGGGGCGATTTTAACGATTCGACTTGGGATTTTCCTTGAGGACCTCTCGTTCTTATGAAGACTCGATACTTGTCGAATGTCATGGGCTCGTAAAGAGCTGGTTTATCGGGCGACACGAGCTCTTTGGCCGGTTCGATAGGAATGTCACTCTTTGGATTATAAAAGAAGGCGAGAGAGATTCTTTCTTCCGATGAATTTACCGTCACTCTATGCTCCACGCTCTTGTACACTGCGTTGCTCATGACCTAGAACATGAAAAGCCATGCATGGTTCAGTCTTTCCTTTTCATATGTTTAAAAATAATAATTTGTGAATATTTTTTTAAAAAAATAGTAATTTGAGAAAGAGTAATTGCACCTATTTGTTTCAGGCATGACTAGATCGAAAAGGACCGAATGAATATAGAATCTGGTATTTGAGAGTGCCCACTATGGTATTAAATTCTTTATTTTATAAATAAAATATTATATTTTATCCCAAATTAAATGGTTCAAACCCGCGTAAAAATATCATCCTATATTTCATTATGGATTTATTTACGGAAATACAAAATAAAAAGGAGAAAAAAGGGGATCTAACTATACGTTTGGTCGTGGTTAGAAGAGACGATCCATCAAGAACATGACCCCTCCATGTGCCAAATTCTTTCATTTGGAAAAGCTTTCCAATATAAACAAGTATTTTCTGTAATGATATTTAAAAAAAAAAAAAACCTGAATTTGGTCTCCAATATTGACGA
This sequence comes from Begonia fuchsioides, assembly GCA_003255005.1. Lineage (NCBI taxonomy): Eukaryota > Viridiplantae > Streptophyta > Magnoliopsida > Cucurbitales > Begoniaceae > Begonia > Begonia fuchsioides. The sequence continues at coordinate 812,781 of QAOC01037663.1, read as the reverse complement.
TGAAAGCATGGGGAGCTGGTTTGACAGTAATCCATTTGCCGCTTTTTCGAACTTGAAGGCCGGAGACGTGCTCGTCCGGCAACAGCAGAGTCATTCCGCCGGGATCGGAGTGCGAGGATAGGCCGAGAGTCAGCTCCGGCTCCGGGCACTTGGGATAGAAATTCACTCTCAGGCAGGCCCCCACGTCGTCTCCTCCAAACGCATTCTGCAACAAATCTTCGTTTAATCCGAGGTTTATCGACATAAGTTTCAGTAATCTCCCTCCTAATTTCACCAATTCTCTTCCATACTCGTCCAACACTTCCCTGCAAAAAACCCAGATTTTAGTTCCCTGCAGCTAATCACTGTAACCTAGTTGAGATTCATCCTCTTGTTTTGTATAATCGAGGGCTGTTTGACAAACCTGGCGTAGACTGGGGCAGAAGGCCATTTCTTGGGATCCTTGAGACAAAGAGGGAGAAAATGAAGAAAATAGTAATCGCTCCAATCAAGAATTGCACCCTTTTGAACCCCGAGTCTGCTGCCATAGCCCTCGTAAGTTCTGGGTGAGTTCGCATAAACTTGTTTAACCTCCATAGGCAAGTGAAAAAACTCATGCCACATCTCTCTAACTCTATCCAGCAGCTGGTGTGAAACGCCATGGTTGAGCACCTGAAAAAACCCCCATTCTCTGCAGGCCTCCGACACCTGGTTAAGAACGGTGGTTCTTTTGCTCTCGTCGCCTCCGGCAAGTCCTCCGAGGTCGATCACCGGAATATTCGCTTCCTTATCTTCTCCTTCCATGGTCGGTCTCTCCGGCGCCGGTTTGACGTAACGGATTGGGATTGATGAGCAGCTTTCCGACAATGATTGAACTCGGACGACCGGCTCCGGCCAATCACTCGGACAATTCATGGTTGTCGGTGTAATTCAAGAAACCGAAAAAGGAAGAACCCAGAAAAAGATCATTAATTTTCGCAAAAGAGTTGCAGAGATGGTGGGGAAAGGAGATTGTTTAGGATCTGCAAATCAACTACGAATTATCCTGGTATGGCAGCACTAGAGTTTGCGTGACTTTAATAAGCCAAAAACCTTGATCGGCCGACATCGAGGTTTCGGTCCTTGGTCGGGTGAATGAGAGTGATCATTCAATACGGCGCCGTTCTGTATTTTCTCGTTTTTTATTTAAATATTGACCAATCAATTTCATTAAATTTCACATCCAACTCACTTGATTATTTGTCTCCTTCAACCGTCACGTTGTTATCTACTTGATTATTTGGTTAATAAACGTTAGATTCTTGACGAACATTTAAACCAATTCTTATTCTTTGTGATTGATTTTGAATAAATAAATAAATAAATAATTATTTATTTGACGTAAGAAAAATATTGCATGTTTCAAAACTTATTTAAATCAATAAGCAAACAGAAAGTGTCGTGTTGTGACAAAGATTCTCTATTTGCATTAACTCGTCGAACTATTTCAATCTAAACTCTAATTCCATTTGATCACTCATTTGTATTTTATGTTTTTTATAATTTCTTGCTTCATAATTCAAACCTCTCCTCCAATTATTACGTAGTGTCGTAAGCCCACAAAATATGATCAATCATACGCTATTATTCTAGTTTCTTATGTTTTACGTGCAATTGTCACGTGTCGAATGTATTTTATAAACTTCAACAAATAAAAGGATGCCACGATTAATCGGTGATGTAGGGATCATATTGAAGAATGATATTATTTGGAATGCAAAATTGCATGCCTGAGAGACCTAAGCGAGTGCAGATGTCATCCACGAGCACGTTTCGATTTGTTTTGCCCATTTTAAAGCAAAGACGTCAACGAGATTCTACGAATCTTGATAAATAAACGCTTCATCCAACAATCAGATACTCTGATACGTTTTGCCTCTACTTGTCTTTTTTCTTCCTCGATTAGCTTTGTGCCTACCCAGTTTTCTAAGAACAGCGAATTGGGACAAAGTTATGCAAATGTTTGCTCGAGGAATTGAATCTTTAGAGAAGAAGGAATGGTGTCGATACACATATACACGAGGAGTACAGGGGATTCTTAGGCATGGCAAAGTAACAAGTAAATGCGACAATCATGGAGAAAAGAGTGCAGTCGACCTAGATTCAACAAAATTTGCATCTTTTTTAGTGGCCCATGGATCTATTCAATGATCCTTAATTTGGACGTTCATGCTTTCACTTTTGGCCCAACTCAAAGTGAGTAATGGTGTCACTTTTGTCAGAGGCAGCGACTCGAAGAAAACGACAAGGGGAGAACGAAAAGTCCATCCTTTTCCACTGTGTCGTTCTTATTCTCTGCTAAACCTAAAAGGGTAAGAGAGAGAAGCCTAAATTTGAGGTTCATTTCATTTGGGTTTTCATTTCATTTGGGTTTTCACTTGGTGACTCGTTCATAGGAGCGCTTGGTAAGCGTAGGTGGGCTTTAAGGGACGCTCTGCTTCTCCTCTCCTCCATTTCTGTCATTGAAGGTTTGACTTTGACTGCAGAGAAGGGGGGACGAAGAAAAGTCACACTTTCCTCCTCTTTCTTCTTCACCAATCCATTTCCTTGAAATAATCTGATAAAAGGGTCACGTTTTCCTTCTCCCCTTCCTCATCTTCCTTCAATTTTATAGGGTTTTATTTGGGAAATTTCTGTTGTCTTTTAGTTTCGCAGCTGCTGCTTCTCTGCAGAGTTCGTTAAGGTGTGAAAAGTTCTGTGTTTTTTTTTCTAAGTTTCGGTGAAAATCGTAAATCTCGCTCAACTTATGTAGATAGCGTGTTTAAAGATGGGGTTTCCGTAAAATCTTCGTTTTGATTTGATAGTTCTATTTATTTTTCTTTTCCAAAACTGTGGAATTGAATTGTCAGTGATGGGCGTATAATTTACCTTATGCATACGTCAATTTACTGCACTGATCTCTCTGATTTTGGGTTAATCCTTTTGAGTAATCTATCCATCAGCATGTGGGAAAATACCTTTTATACCTTCAAATCTGTCAGTTTTAGAGTTCTGGGTTCTTAATTTATGCGATTTCCATCGTGCAGGACCTGGGAATGTGTAGAGATTTGAAGAATAAACTTGGTTCTTTGAGTTTGATCATGGACGGTAAGTTTCAGAAGTATGTTACCTCTGAAAGCTCTCTTTTGCTTGAGTTAGCGGCCTCAGATGATGTAGATTCGTTCAGAAAAGAAGTAGAAGAAAATGGTTTCCATGTTGATGAACCAAGCTTTTGGTACGGAAGAGTGATTGGACCAAAAAGAATGGGACTTGAGGAACGAACTCCGCTTATGATTGCAGCCATGTTTGGAAACGTTAAGGTTGTGAATTACATAATCGAAACTGGTAAAGCCGATGTTAATCAAGCGTGTGGTTCCGATCGAGTCACTGCTCTTCACTGTGCTATATCTGGTGGCTCGGTTTCTTCTGTAGACACTGTTAAACTCTTACTCAGTGCATCTTCAGATGTCGATCGACTCAACGCGTACGGATTAAAACCGACCGATTTAATCTGTATGGATCTTAAGTCGTCGAGAAATTCAAGAACTAAAGTTTTGGAGATGTTGCTGAAGGGTGACGATTTCGAAGAAGGTGATCTGAGCCTCAAACTAGAAGCAGAAAAGATGAAGATAATGATGCCTCAATTATCGAAAGGTTCCGAAAAGAAAGAATTTCCGATTGATATATCGCTACCCGATATAAACTTTGGACTTTATGGCACCGATGATTTTAGGATGTATACTTTCAAGGTGAAGCCGTGTTCGAGGGCGTACTCTCATGATTGGACAGAGTGCCCGTTTGTTCATCCCGGTGAAAACGCTCGACGGAGAGATCCCCGCAAGTATCCGTATAGCTGTGTTCCCTGTCCCGATTTTCGCAAAGGAAATTGCGAGAAAGGCGATTCGTGTGAATATGCACATGGTGTTTTTGAATCGTGGCTTCACCCTGCGCAATATCGAACACGGCTTTGCAAGGACGAGACTGGATGTCCAAGGAAGGTTTGCTTTTTCGCTCACAAACCCGAAGAACTGCGACCCGTGTATGCCTCTACTGGCTCAGCCATGCCCTCTCACCAGCCTCTTTCGGTCAGTGTGATTGATATGGCCTTGATGAGCCCATCGTCTCTTGGTGCTTCGTCTCTGTCATTGCCTGCCACTTCGACACCGCCATTGTCGCCATTGGCCGCAGCTTCATCACCCAAAAATGGGATTTTGTGGCAAAACAAGTTTAATAATCTCACGCCTCCTGTTCTTCAGCTTCCCGGCAGTCGCTTGAAAACGGCTACTAGTGCTCGAGATCTTAATTTAGAGATGGAATTGCTCGGGATTAAAACACCGTCCAGCCAACAACAGAATCAGCAGTTAATGGATGAGATATCTCGCATTTCCTCTCCTACATATTGGAGTAAAGATCGGGGCAGAATTGGAGATCTGAAACCGACTAACCTCGATGATGTTTATGGTTCGTTGGATTCGTCGTTGTTGTCCCAATTCGACGGCCTTCCACTGAATTCAATGTCCTCTTCTCCATTACACTCGTCCTCTGGGCTTCACATGCATCAAAAATTGAACCAACTCCGTTTGGGTTACCCGACCAATCTCTCATCTCAGCCAATGAGGAATTCCACATCTTTTGGCCTCGAATCGGGCTCATCTGCGGCAGTTATGAGTTCACGGGCTGCTGCTTTTGCTAAGCGAAGTCAGAGTTTCATCGATCGATCAGCCATAACTCATCTTCCTGACTTTCCGGGGGCTTCTATTTCTTCTGCTACTGTATGTTCTAATTCTAATCTTTCTGGTTGGGGTTCACCTGATGGAAAGTTGAATTGGGCTGTTAAAGGAGATGAACTCAACAAGTTGAAAAAGTCTGCCTCCTTCGGGATTAGAAACTCTTCTGCAGGATTAGCCAATCCCAATTTGAATACTGGCTCGGCTTATGAGCCTGACGTCTCATGGGTTAATACTTTGGTGAAAGACGTACCTCCCGAGAATCGGCAATTAAACGTCGATGAAGGGATTCACGAGGCACTACCTTCGTGGGCAGAGCTGATGTACAAAGAGCCGGAGCAAGTAGTGGCATGAACTGAAATTTACCCACATTTGTTCTTACTTATTAGCTGGTATTCTTAGAAGTTCAATTGTGTATTAGAGATAAGCAATTCTAGCTCATACAGACGTTCAGTTCATGAAAAACCAGAGCAAATTTTAAATTTTTTAATTGAATTTTATTGCCATTGTTTTACTCGACCCTTCTGTTTTCTCGTCGAATTATACATTTTCTGTGTTTCTCTATAATCTCTCTGCAACTTTTCACCGTGATCATGCGGATTTTCCTGTCAAAACCTGGATGTTAAAGGTTCATTAGATAATTCACTGTCAAACGAAGCGTGCTCTTTCTCAGTGGATTCTCGATAGAACAGCATTAAAAACACCGAGGCCATGATTTTCGAAATAGCACAGGGTAAATGTTCGACGAACCAAGTGGAATTTCTTGAGCCGCCCATGAGTATATCATGACGCAATTTCTATATTTTCTCCACGACGTGTTTCTTTCAAGCTGCTCGTTATTCAATTTATTTGCTTTTGGTGGTGGGTGGTGGTGGAATGGTGGCCTGGTGGGGCGGTGAAAAGTGCGAGCATTTGATGTGGAATCCCTTCTGAGAATACCACTTTCTCTTCCAAGTTGAACAATTGAGTGCACGATTTATGCTTTTGGAGAAGACGATATTCTATTACAATGGAATCCCTTTTTCTTGCCGGGTTTCAGATCAATAGATCAGATTATACCAAAAAACTAAATCCAGCAAAGTTTTTCAAGAGTTTGATGTGATTATGGACAAAATCAGTAAAATATACGAGCAAATTAATGAAGATTTCCAATTGATAATCGATAAAGTAATATTCCTGAACATTAAACACATCATAACTAACATCAACTAGAAGATCGAGTGAAAAAATGGCGAAAGAATTATCATTCCGGCTGAGAAGAACTGCAGCCAGCAATAAATTCATAATAAGTTAAATTTCAATGTGAAGCCTTCGATCCATTGCTTTTGGAGTTGGTTTGATAGTATACGATATCGCCCGAGTCACTCACGAAGTGATCTTCCTGCATGCTTTTTACAAGAATTCCAAGCAAGTGAAATGGGATGGGCCCTGATTGCTCGGGTTCGCGGTAATATTTCCCAAGAACTGGCTTGGCTGCTTCGGTCTGTCAAATAAACATTCCATAAGAGATAGCTCTAATTTCTTATATTAATTCTGCAGAATTGTAAAACTCACAGCTTCTATTAAATGGTAATGAGGGATTTGAGGAAACAGATGATGTATGACATGGGTTCCGATATCATGGTGGATGTTGTTAATCCATCCGTAATCCCGATCGAGCGTAGTTAATCCTCCCCTCAAATAACTCCATGCCTGTTTGCCAACATAGGAAAATTAAAATCGACATATATTCTAGAGTTCCATTCGATTGTACTTCGAAACCATTTGATTGCATACCTTGCCACGATACCATGGGAGTTTCTCTTCGTGGCCGTGATGGTGTATATATGTGACCAAATCTAACCACATTACAAAAATCTAAATTCAAACAAAAAATCAACATGAGTTGAACTCGAAAATTGTCAATTTGGTAACAAAGGAGACGGAGCATTTTAATGATCGACCCACCGCATAGGGAATGCCGTAGAGTTTAAGCATTTGGCCAGGTCCAACAGTGCATGAAAGATAAGCAAGTAGTGCAGCCATGGCTGTCCAACAGGCAGTGGAAGTGATGATATCTTTTCTCTCATTGGGGCCGAACAAATCACTGTTCGGATCAAAATGAGATCCTTTCTTTCCGGGGCTTCGACCCCACTGTATTTTTGAGAAAAATATCAACATTATGAACTGAGTGACAGAGCTATCATAATTGTAAGAACTAAGAACAGCCAAACACTCACCAGATAGACAGGGTAAGCAAGCAATGGAAAAGGCAAGGTGAATCTTAGCAATCGGGTTATGGTATCTAAACTCTTGTATAACTTCTCAGATAGCTGTAGAATAAGCTATTATTAGATAAAGCACTTTGACATAAGACACCGAGCTTAGAAATTAGGAGACATTCTTTCTTACTGGATGCCAGGATTCATCATTTTCGACATGTCCATGGTTCTGATGGTGAGTTCTGTGACTGATCCTCCTACATTTGGAATTAATTGCACTGAAATTAGCTATGTGGATAGTGTGATAGATTTTCAAAGCTGAAATTTCAGGTACTGACCATCCATGGTATGGAACTAAAATTGAAGAATGAAGAAGATGACCCATAAAGCTGTTCAACTTTGGGTTGTTTGAGAAACTCCCATGGCCACTGCACACACAAAAAACGCAAGAATTGAGAGACCAAAACAGAGGGAAAACAGCAGAACTGATAAGGGAAGGATGAAGTGAAAATCATCAAAATTTGATTATGGAGAGCAATTTGCCATACCAATCATGGCCAAGAACGAAAAGCGCCCAAAACATGGTTCCTTGAGCGAGCCAATAGAGAGGCCAAACCACCCAATTGTTGAAATAGGCTGCAACAGCCGCCAATCCAGCCACAACCACGACATCTCTCACGACATAGCTCATAGATTTCCAAGGATCTTTGACCCAACAATGCTTTGGAATGACGGCTTTCAAATCAGATAATCGAAACGGAGGAGGAGCACCAGGGTTAAATTCACCCTCGTTTTCAAGACCGTGAGCTCCATTAACGCCTTCTCGTTCTTCATTTTCCTCCTCCACCGGCGCTACGCGTAGTGGAGCACTCACATTAAGCGTCCAGTTTTTCCTTCTAACCCCCGTTGAGAGGCTCAAGGAATGACCGAGAATGGCGGTTTTAATGGCCGGAAGTGGCCGAATCTCCGATAGCAAAGAAGCTGTCGGAGCTAATCCAATTCTGGGTCGAGGGTAGATTTTGGGGAGAGGCTTCAGGCCGCATTCTGATAATACCAACCTCGCCATTGAAGACCCAGACGAGAGAAAATCAGAATATAAAAGCCTAACGCGAGCTAGTAGAAGTACAATACGAAGAACCCTAAAAACAAAAAAAAAAACGAAAACGAAAGATAAAAAGGGGAGGAAGAGAGAAGATAACCCTTGGAGCTCTCTCCTCCACTTCCTATATTCCTATGGTTGATTGCCGTCTCTCCTCTCTTTCTATTTATATCTTAGCATGGCTCTAATCTCCGACCTACGCGGTTACTCTGATCAAAGATTAGAATAAGAAGATTGAATTTTTTAATTGGGTTTTCATATCTGCAAGCTGACTGCTGACTCTTCTTTTTTGTACGACTTCAAGTAAATTGGTGGGCTGTGTTGAACGGGGAATACGGAAACGATTCCGACCACTGGTGCTTCGTCGACGAAAGTGGTCCTGGGACGGAGATGACGTGGTGAAATGTGATTGGAGTTTCCATGAAAAGAGATTTTCAGATTAAGTCTTTCTGGTGGAAATTTTCCGAGGTTGTTTTCTAGGGTTTGTGATGACGAATGAACTGGGTAAAGGCGAGGAACAGTAAGAAACAGACTTCGTGGTTGACCGTACATAGTAAGCGAAGTCCCCCAAGTAATTAAGCAAATTGGAAAAGTATAGTTTTTTCAATTTGTGTTGGAGAACTACTGTCGGATCGAGCGCCACGAGAAAGTCGTGGCGCATGGCGATGAGATTAAAAGTTGACCACGACAACCTTTGACAGATGGGTCAAAGTTTCAATCTCTCAATCAATCAGATTCTGGGAGAGTTAAGACTGATTCACACCCTGAAGCTCTCAGTTTTGGAAAGCAGTCAAACACAGGCAAATTCCAAGAAGTTACGGGCATGGGAATTTTCCTTTTTTTAATAAAATAAAACTGATGAAAATTTAAAAAAGATCAGCGTCGGATATGGATAGTTGAAGAAGATGGAGTCAAGTACGATAATCCCATGAGATTCCAATCAAATCTTGCACCATTTTCGATTCTTAGCTCCATTCCTCATATCTTAGCTCAGGCTTCATTGAAACTTCTCAAAAAGATAACAATTTGGTAGACAAACACAATTTGGACTAATTAATTTGATAATTGGGATCTAAATAGCTTTCCATGTTCATTTTTTCTTCGTTGACTCATTCAAAAGATATCGCATTTGAATTCGATTCTTCATTTACATGAACGTACGTTTGACAAATTTTGGATACACTAAGGTTTTTCACATTGGAATTGAAAGAAGTTTGAAATGAAATGACATCTTTGCTTTAGATAACAACACTTGCCTGAACTGATTGCGTTTGAGGCTAAGTTATATCCCTATATAATCCGGGTAGAGCTTCCCTCATCTGAGTGCACGATCGATATCATAAATAGCTCCGATCCAAGTGCTTGGAAATAGCAAATGCAAGAGAGGGACCAAAGATGAGGAAGAAAACTCTGGTTTGATATGGCTCACAGCTGTTCTGACTACAAATGGAGAGGGTACGCCAAACCAATGGAGGTACCATGAAAGAAGAAACAGATTTTTTTCTTCCTTAGGTTTCCCATTTGGCCACCTACCCGAAGTCAAGTAAGTGCGGAAATCATCCTTCAATTCTTCATAATTTAGAAGTTCTTCCACTCGTTTCCTCAGCGATCCAAGAAACGTGGACTGCACAATACCGCCTCTCGAATTGGTCAATCGTCCACTCAACAGAGCCTCGCTGTAAGCTAGTGCAAGCTGCATGGATTGTGGGAAATAATGACCATGGTGTTTATAATCTTTTTCCATGTAACAAGTTATGGTAAAAAGTACCAGTAAAATATCAAGTTTCAAATTTTAATTGGCGAGATTTTACCACAGGTGTTTGTCATTAGAAGAAGGGTTTATAAGGCCCTAATAAAATGCCTTGATAGTTAAAGCCAAAGATTTAGGCTAAGTTCAATGTGTAAGGATCGGTATTACGAGATTTACCTTTAGATCGCATATTGACACAGAATCACGTAAAACAACTGCACCACTCTTGACCTGATCAACCATAGCAGCAATGGTTGTGTACAATGACAAATAGACCTGCATAATGGTCAAAACGTATGAATAATCAGATAATAATCTGTCAAGACTAAAACAAAAATAGTAATTTTCACAAGTTTTTACGAATGGAGGCACTTATTATCATATTTGTCTGTCACTCCTGAATCTAATGTTCATTCTGACAGCCTTTATTCAAATAATTTGGAAAATATTATACTTGACCTGCAAAAGGGCTGGTCTGTCCTTGCTCACACATTCAAATAACACTTGCAAGCAAAATTCCCTGAAATCAAGATCAGGCCTGCACCAATTTTTTGTGAGCAGTGCTGATAGTAAGATGTAACGTCGGATAGAAAAAAAAAAGAAGAAAACTGTCCTTTCAAAAAGTAGATTTGAATATACAGCACTTGCCTGCTGTTCCAAGAAGGATCACAACAAAGTTGTGCAAAAGCAATCAAGCTGGGATCAGAAGAAAATGACCCAACCAACTGATCTATAGTAACAGAACCAGCTTCACTGGGACGAGCATTACAAGTATTGCTAGATGTCCAACCAGTCAAACCAAAGACCTATAATTAGAGAAAATTGTTCAACAATTTAATCAAATAAAAAACTAAGAGATGCTAGCAATAAATAAAACTCCATGGAACCTTGTGCATTGCTCTTGACAACAGCGACTGACAGCCTACAGGGTCATCAACATACGAACAAGCTCCAACTTTCCGTTTTACATACAGAACACCAGAATTAAATGGGTTATTAAGATCTCCTAATGTCCACCAAGATTTATCTGTTAAAAGAAGCCATCGAGTTTAGATCTCTTCCCAAAATTTAAAATAAAACCTTAAAAACAAAGTTTAAGAGTCACTAACTACCTTCAGGGACAAGCTCAATCAGTTGAGGCCAGTATCGAGGACTGGAAAGGCGAATCGTCTTCAACTGCAAAAAGAATGAGAAGTAATCCTCAACTCAAAATTCTTTACCATTACAGAGTTTCAAAAACAGAAAAATAGAACTTTCGGAAAATATATAGTACTTACATTAACTCGTTCTGGCAGAAGACAAGGAGTCACCTCACAAAAACTTGTTTCTGCATAATGTTCAGTTTCTTTAGTAGTAATTTCAAGAGGAGCATACACTGGTAGGCCAGAGTCAACATCAACTGTGTGAATCCAGCGAGCTTCAGTTGCAAGCACATATAGATGCCGGAAAGCCTAAATATTCAAATATTTTGGTAAGATAACTATACAAGATAATACTTAAACGATATAGAGTGAGTAATCCTGGTTAAGAACTCCATTTAATGGAAAAACCTGAAGAAACAAAAACAGTTAAAAAACTTAGAACTTATAGCATTTAAAGATTGAGACAAGCAATAAAATTGTGTCTCAAGTCCTTACTGACTAATCGTTCAAAGATTTTTTCACATAAAAGCAAGATGACTCCATATCTGACATTGAAATCACCTGAAGGTGACATCTATTATCATTTGGCGCAGTAGGTAGGCGTGGGTAGAGAGTAATCAGCAGAGCTGCAATAGAGCTATTAGAAGTTGAAAATGTCCTCGACCCTCCACCAAGAAACAAGAACCCAATTGCTAAGCTTACCTGATGACAGGGAAGATAATTTAAGAAGATTAAGTAAAAATCAAGTAACATGAAAAAAACAACCTTTTCATGGAAAAAGCCTAAAAATAATTTGGCATTCGCTCAATAGTCATCTTCAAGGAGCAACAAGTCAGAATGTAGCAAAATAAAAGCTAGCACTCATAAGATGATCATATTTCCTTTTTCATAAAGTAATTCTAGATAATGGAATAAATACACATCAAAAGCGTCCCCTTTAGATCAAAGTAACCATTTGATTTGCAACATTGAAGATATAAACTACATGAAGGAATTAAATAGTGCAACAAAATGAATGCAAGCTTGCATAACTTGAGAAAAACTTACAGCCATCTGAATACCATAATTTGCATGAACATCAGAAGAATTTCTGTTGCGAAGAAATCTCAAAAGGCGAAAAGTTTGTAAATTTCCAGATCCAGCCATGACCTGTTCTACCACAAATTTGGGGAGTGTTAGTCCCTGATTCAAGGTATTAATTGCTATAAAGTGCTGGGAAGATTTAGCATACCACTGATAAAGAAAGAACAATCAAATGTAGGCATATCTCCAACGTGCCCCGATCAACATGGCGAGACAGTCCCTTGGGGAAAGAATTTTCATTATCACAAGAAACAGGTTTTATCTGCAAATATATATCTAAATCATTAGATATATGACTAAAAGGACCAAATCTTGCAGAATTTCATTCAGTTACATGCCTCATTTAAAAAGTACACTGCAAGGTTGTATAATAATTCTTGAGCGTCTCCATTCTTTGAACCAGCAAATCTTAAACCTGACAAGGAAATTACAAGATGAAATTGTTTTTCAGTAAATCTGCGAGACATGTGGTCAACTTCAATAAAGGTCCAAAGGACAGGCTTTTATCAGAGAACAGAGCAATTTAATCCAATGGTATTAAATATAATTTTTTTTTCTTCTGAAAGCAGTATATCACAGCAATAAACAACCTAGGGAGTAGGGAAGATGTAATATGGAAATAACTGAGCCTAATTCTTCAATCGGCACACATAAATCACGTATAAAATTGTTTCAATTTTATTATGCCAAAGCTTAAATATGAAAAGTAAAGATAATGCTACCCATAATACTTAGTATTTCCGTCATGCACAAACCCATGAGAAGAAGATCAGGCATTGATAAACCCAATCCACATATCCATCTCAAAATAACTTCTATAGTCACAACAGACTGTTTGTGTTCATTTGTGACTGTGTGCTCACTCCTCTATGAACAGAGGCCATGCTCAATAATACAGTGTAATAAAGATTCAAAAAAATTGTATGTCTCACCAAGCGAAATACATGCTCCAACCACAATGTTGACATATGCCTGCACAAAGGCTTCAGCATCCATCTCTTCAAAATCACTATCCTCTTCCCTGAGACCCTCAACACCGTGGGCGATGATTTCAGGAATCTGGGACTGTATCCAGTCTCTCGAAGGATGTATTCTAAAGTAATAATAATACAAGTAATTAATAAAATAAGTTCAATGTAACAACTATAAAATAAATCATCATAATTTTCATGTGAAATAAATTACCTCCCCCACATTATCAAATTCCTTGCAATAACTCGAAGCATAATAAAGTCAGGCCTCACATATTGTAAGTCAAAATATGTCCTAGGAATAGAGAGCTTAGAAACAACTGCCACCGATTCAGTCTGTAAAATCGAACATAGGAGATATATTACCACATGTAAACGTGCAAACCATTAAAATTTTCTTTCATGGAAGCTTTTTGATCCTTTTCTAAGATTTACTTTTAAAAACATCAATGCAAGCGCAACAATAGCTCCAGGTGCAGTGACATCAACGTTGACAAGAGCTCCATCAACCATCTTTGAGATAAACATAACAAATATGCCATAAACAAAAACAAGACAAAGAAATTATTTATAACAGTTGAATCAAATCAAAGCCCAAGTAGAAGAGAGATTTAATTGAAACCTGTGCTCCAGAGCGGTTGTGCTCTTCTGTTACAAAAAGAGTTCTATCCTGATGAGAAAAAAAAAGGGATTTCAGATGCAGTAAAATAAAAATTTTAATAAGATTGTTACATTGATCACAGCTCAATTTTTAAGGTAACTATTTATTCTAATGAATCTTTCAAAGCATTTAAAATTTTGGGAAGAAGATTGAGCACTTCATCATTTTTTGATTTTCTTCTATGCAGCATATTTCTTTCCAACAGCTTTAGGACTTCATTTGCATTTTAATACAATTCTCTTTGTCACGTCAAGAACCACTTCACTCATTCATAGAATCAACCATGAAAGATAATGTGAGTCATGAGTTTTAATTATATTTTAATATTTTATTGCTATTTTCATTTTAGTCATTTTATTTTCCATTTTCTATCTGCATCGTTGATATAGACCTTGGGGTTAGGTTTTTTGACAATGTTTCTATTTTATGAATTAATTTTCTAGTTTAATTTATTCTCCAGTTTCGTGTGATGCAGGAGATGATTTTTGCATTGGTGGATTTTTAAAGAAACAAAACTTTCGCTGCAAGAAAAGACTAACAAATCAAGATTCTATACAACCTTGCGGATTTCTCTGCCACCAACATAGTTGAACAAACGATCAATAATTGAGTCCATGTAACCAACTGGATCTTCACCTCGACCTGAATTTGACAAAGAAACTTTAGTCAAGAATTAGATGCCACAATGCTTTAAATATGTCTAATTGTCATGCCTAATGCAACAAGGCCCAATGAAAATCCAGCAGAAACGGCATAACCCTCCCTTTCAAGCACATTATCACCTCCACTTCGTCTTCCTATTTCACCCTGAAAGATAATGTTGAATACTCAATTAGAAAATAGAATAGTTAGTCTCACAACAATGAGTGCTGGAGCAATCAGCGTGTCAAATCCCAACTAATGAAAAAACGAGAAAAAAAAAAACCTCTTCAGATTACTGGTTATTTACAATAATGAAGTCAAGGACAATAGCACAAGGCTACAGCCCATCAAAAGGCAGTGAAAGCCACAAATAAAAAAATGGATAAAACTACATTGTTTAAAAAAATCAAATATCAGCAACCAGGTCTTAGATTCCTGTCAAATACTGCATTAATATTAAATTGACGGTATCCAACAATTACCAAAAGAATCTGCATTGTTTGTGGGTGTGCTGAACCTTCATAAAGAAGCCCGATCGACACTAAAGCAGCTGACTGGAACAAAAAGGACAGAAACAAAGTATATTGAAAAAGAGCTATACTAGTGTTTAGAGAAAAGATGGTATGAGATCAAGAAGACAAAAAATTTTAATGTATTCTGTAAGTGGACTAGACTAAAACTACGAAATTACTTGCGTATTAGAATGCAAAGCAACGCGACAAGATAACTGCAAGTACCTGCAGAAGAGTTGGTAACTCCAACTCGGGATAGGCCAACGAATGTCTAGCAGGAATGTGCACATAAAGAGACTGCCATAAAGTAAGGTTCAGCTTTAGTGAATAGTACCTTATTGCACCATAAAATCGAAAATAAGCACAATTAGGTTAGAGAAACTTCCAAAATGGTTTAATCCATCTTCAGTTTCTTATAAATTAAATATCAATCTACATATTTTCATATTAAGTTTAGGATGGTAAAAAATGGATTTTGAAAGCAATCAATATAGGTACTCTCGCTAAATTGAAAATATCTAATTACAACAAAAGAGAATTCAGTTATCAGTATAGTTCTTTCTAGATGGATGAACATTCTAGTACATTTGATTGTATCCTTTGGCACTTTTACTTGGGAAGATTTCTGATCCTCCTCGTCTCTTGTGCGTTATATTTCTTATTATTACAATTTTTCCCTTGATAAAAAATATTAAAGACTACAAAGAAGATATAATCTATGTAAAAGGAACTACCATGAGCCAGACAAGCCTTGATGAAACTATACATGGAAATGTGAGAACACATTAAATGCATGCACAGTTTGTGCTGATAAAGAGACAATATAATTACAGTTTGTTCTTACAATAAAAAAATAAGTTACAATTATTTTGTCTTGCTATAAGAACACATCAAATGGATGCACAATTTTGTTGATAAAGATTAGGGATAAAAGCATCACTGTGAATGTGAAAGACAAAACTAAACAACCATACATACTTTACCTTTGATATTGAAGGTTGCATAGTTCCTTTATAGGAAGCTGCCAGGCCAAGCATCAGCCCAACAGTAGTGCTTTCATGTTCCTTTGAAATGGAAAAGGCAAAAAAAGCAATGGAATAGTTAAAACTGAACTATTTTCAATTTAATTAATTTAGAAACTTATCATAAGCTTTCAAGATATGTCTCTAAATACACCTCATTGATACCGCACTACAATAGTTCACAGAGGACTCTAATGCAGAATATATGTATTTCCTTAATCAAGATATTATTTCCTGTCGAAACTGATTACATTGAAGGCTCTAGTTTTCATAACTGAAAAGTTGGAGCAAAGGCTTGCTTTGCTGGACGCAAACAGAGGTTAGGAAGTACCAGCTCATCAACAAAAATTCAATGGGTAAGAGTTTTGGTATTCAATACCTTGGCATAGTATTGGTAAATATCAGTTATAGTTAAAACTCGCAAATATCCATGCAATCCAAGAGCAAGAAGAAGGCCAGCGTGAATAGAACTAGGCTCTTCTGGTCTGTTATAAATAATCCATGTTCTTGACATCTTTCCCTGGAAAGATTACAAGAATGGGAAGAACTGAAGTTAGGTTGCATTTATATTAGAATGAGATAAGTTCATAGTAAAAATAGTGAATGGAGACATAATAGAAACATATTTTTTACCCCAAATTAATTTCTCAGAATACAACATGATGACATACCCTGAAGTAGTAGTTGGAATGCTTTAAAATGCAATAAAAAAAATAAAAAATAATGAGTGATTGCTTTTTATCAACCTGGAGAGGAGCCAGCCTTAGTCCAGCAGCGACAGAGTTATGAAACTCAGGCCATGATTTCAGTTCTTGTATATTCCTTACGTTTGGATCCAGATTAACCTATCCAAGGCATTTGCAACATTTATCGAAGAATTATTTAAAAGCCTTCACATTATATAAGAGGAAGTGTACAAAAGAAAAGTTACTATCCAAAAATATAACGCCATGAAAAAATAGATACTAAGTGAAATAAATATCAAAGTAAGTGTACATGCAAATGGAAAAAATTGAAACAAGGTCATATCTGCAGAACTGCATTCCTAAAGTGGCTAATCAAATAAGGGATAAGGCAATTAATACTATGCTCATGAGACTAACATACAGTTGCATTATGCTGAGCTGGTAACCGACCCGCCAATACAAGTTTTGGGACGACAAAAGCCTACAAGACAACAGAAATTTTTTAAGAGCTCTTCCCAATAGATGAAGACAAAAGGAGAAAAACTTTACAAAAAAGGAAAGACCGCTAAAAGTGGGTTTTACCTCAGTTAAAAGAGTGTATATGGTAGCAAGAGTGAAGGCACCCCGGCCAAGAGGAAAAGCAGTGGTCCTTTGTGCAAGCTGCCACAACTGGGCCTTCATGAACAGTGTATAGATCATTTATATTTAAGCTGAAACCTTTTCTTTATCTTAGTAACAAGATTTTCATGAAAAAATAAAGAAAAATATAACGAAGGAGAAGACATATCTTCAGAGAGGAGAACTTCCTAAACAACTTCATCCTAAAAATGCTCTTTATCAAGAAACAAATTTTATCCTATTAAGTCACACAATCCAAAACTTTATCTTGAATGCTTCTGTGTTCGACTATAGCCAAAGAGTACAGAAATAGCAAGGTTGCAATTCTACCATAAGCTTTTACTCAGCAGGATGGAAGAGCAAGTGCTAAACAAATCTATTGGCTGAATCAAGAGACATCATAAAGGCAACCAGTTTCTAGTGAGGATTAAAGCAAATTAACAACATGAATAGCCATTTTAGAGTCCTTAAAAGAGGAGGCACTTGAACAAATAATTGATCACTGAGATATTTTTAAAATGAAAACCTGTTGAAAGTCTTGATCTGAGGTACTCAGGTTGGCAGATGTTTGTATTGCTACAGGTCTGGCAGAGCACAGAAGTCTTCTGACCTAGCATGAGGAAAGGCACATCAAGCAACCAGTTGGTTTGGTCAATATTATTTATACGACAACCAATACATTGAAGAAAGCAGCTTAAACAAAAATGTTGCTTGTTTAGTTACCTAAACCATCGAAAGGGTATGTATATTGACACAAACAAATGTAAAACCAGCAATAAATCATGTGAAACATGCACTGGTGATGTGATACATAGAAGTGTTAAGAACTGAACTATGGTTTAGTTAAGACTAATTTATACAACATGATGACTAAAATGGAATCCCCACCACTTAAGACTAATTTATAAGACATAATAACTAAAACATACCTCGTTCAATCGTAAATCACGACCATATCGCAATTGTGTTCCAGAGTTCAAAATATGCTCCATACCATCTGTCGTAGTCCCATCAACAGAGTCTGCATCTTCAATCGAAGTACTGTCTAATCCAGTTGAATCAGAAATGGCTGAAGGGATTGCAACTGGATGTAAATGTAGCATGTAAGGAGTGGACATAGATATCAAATTCACATTTGTTTGTGTCTCAAGTTCTTTGGATTTGGAACAGCATGCTAATCGAGACAAAGCCAAATCTTCTCGACCAAGAAGTACATAAGCAGCTGCAGGCCAGTTATTGGGAGGAGATTCCCGGCATTTATCCAGTGCCTGTGGAGCTCAAAAATAATCAGACACCAAAAACCTATTATCCTAACAAAACCTACCAAAAAAAGGAAGGTGAAATGGTGTAAACAATTCTTCCAACATACTACAAGAGTCAAAATTATATTATTACATCAAACGGAAAATGATGTAGCTCAAGTATAACAGAGTGACAAAGACCCTCATAGACCATTATAATAATCATTCGTTATCTTTTAGCAGGGGATACTTGAATTTAGAAAACCGGTTGTATATTTTATTAAAGATCAACAGATTATAATGAAGATCCCATCTAAGTCCAAAGTTCTGGCCTACAAATGCTCTATTAACTTACATGTCTCAAAGGAAGAGATACCCCAGAAGGCAGTAGGTCAAGCTGTTGCTGTCCAAACTTCTCTCCAACCATTGCCAAAACAGTAAGTTCCTCATTCGTGCAATATGATCCCAGGGCAATGTTACAATAAATACCACTTGAAAGCTTCTTCCCTGTCCCAGTCTGTTTAGAACCAGCTAATAAACTGTAGAATGCAACAATCTTACGTGCCCAACTCACAGCTGAATTGTCACATTTAATGACTAAAGATGGAAGATCACTAAAATTAGCAGAATTGCACCCCTGTAACAAACAGTTTGAAAGCCATCTGAATAAACTTGGAGGAGTTCTACACGATAAGGATGCTTCACATGCTCCAACTTGTTTAGAAAGACCGGGAAAATCACGAATGTAGTGGTCCAAATAACCTTCTTCTCTCAGAAACCATGCAATTTTGCATAATATAATGGATAGAAGCTCCAAATCCCTACAAGGAAATATTTTTGTGTACAAAACCAACAAGTCAAAGAGGAAAGCATACAGAAAATAAAAATTTAACATGTATGCACAAATGCATCATTTTTTATGGTACGATTTTAAAATTTTCCACAAAATATCGCACAAGCAGGAAATGATTAAAAGCATTCACTTCTTTCTTACGACATAAACATGTGATGCTATGCCACACCCACATATAAACAGCATATAGAGGCAAAGACTCTTAAGGTATGGAATTTCATTTAAGCAGTTAAAGTAGTTTCCATCGTGTAAAATAAATCATTCTGACTAGTGTCATATTTCATTATACTTAACATTCATATCCAGAAGATTGCACTTGCTAATCATAAAGAAAAAAATAGTATAATCAACACACTAAAAATTAGTGTCAGACTCACCAAGAAATGATTCGACACAAAGCATAGCCATATCATTCAAGAATATATTTAACTTTTTTTTCCAAATAACACAAATCAAGATTAAGAAACTTATAAAGAAGTCTTCTCAACATATAAAGCTAAATTTTTAAAGCATGATTTTGACTTAATAAGAGAACAAACAAGAGAACAATAATTAGATTCCGAAAGCAATAACAGAGAAATAAGAAATTGAGTATACCTCTTTCGAAGCTTATCCAGTTTAAGATTTTCATACACTGCATGCAAGCATTCCAAACTTGCCATCAATAGCTCGGAATAAAATGGTATCTCAGATCTCTGATCGCTGTATGAAGCAAATGTAGAAGGTTTTGACTCTTCGGCATGCAATGACAATTTAGGAGAAACTCCATTAAAGAAGTTGTGTTTCGGGAAGTTCTTATGAAATTTACTGCAAATAAGAAACTCCCACGATGTATGAGGCACTGTAAGCTTGTTCACATTAAACACTTTACACATTTTAACAATAACATTACAGAAAGAATTCCATTCTGAGTTTTCACTAAAGTCTTGTCCAGATAAGTAAGCAGAATCGCCCTCTCCCCAAAGTAGACCAAGAAAATGATTATAGAAAGCAGAAGTGAGTCCCTCTGACATTGCTGTGATGCAGTCATCAGCCAATAAACATGAAGGCGTTCTTCGCAATTCGCACCTATAAATCTGAACAAGAAAAAAAAATTGGTATAGACCCAAATAAAAGTAATTATTTTGATAGAATCCATAAATTCAGAAGAGTACTGCATAGTGTAATTTAACAGTCATTGGTGAAAACAATTTAAAATTTGAACAGGGTTTAAAGAGAAAAAATCAATATGCTAAGTACCTGATTGTTATTCACTATTATGTTTAAACGCCCCTCAACAGCATCTGCCAGTCCAATGATCTTTAATCCATAAAACATAGATGTTGTATCTGCAAACTCTGTACTTTGAGTTTTTGGTCCTTTACTAAGAAAAGTAGGCCGCTGGTACCTACACAAGCATTGCTTTCCTGACTGCAGATGTGCAGATGAGACACATTTCATTAGTCAACAACAGAAAAATTATGCAGTAGTTACACACACAAGAAAAGAAAAAGGAGAATTGTCTCCAGAACATCCCATTTCTGATTCCCTAGCAAAATATGAATACTGAAGTGCATATAAGGTTAGAATAGCTAATTGGTTTGTTTTTAGAAGATATATTGACACTTTATCACCAATACTAATATATATACTATTTTCAGACGAAAAAAATCCTGCTGTTGTTTCCCTTCATGACTTGGTTTACATTTTAGAAAATAAACAGATTGTAAACACTCTGTTCTTGCTAATTCCACATATCTTTAAATTATCACTTCATAAAAACTGTAGTAATTGCATCATTTTGCAGGCCTAATCAAACAACATTCTCACATTAAAACCTCCTCCAAATAATCATCTCATTTGGTGTTAACTGAACTACGAAATATGTACAAAACTATCTCATGTTTCTCCTTGAAGTTGATAATTCAAGGACAATGATTGCCTCAAATTAGATTATGCTCTCTTTGAACCTTTTTCAATAGTTATCTTTCGACTATAGTACAAGTTTTTATGTAGTATCTTGCCAAAAGAGAAGTTATACATCAAATCCAATAGAGCGACCTATTGCACTTTCATCAAATCATTGTTCTTTTTGCAAGAGATTTGACACTAATAATCTCATAGTGAGATAATAGAATCTGGTTCTTCTCAAAGTCTGGAAAACTTTGGCAACCAGACGTCACCCGCTTGCATTATGTTCTCAATCCAGGACATTGAACGAGAGAATTTAGGTTCTTAAGAGAAGTAGAATTCTATGAACTTCTAATGTGGTTTTGTTGCAATTTGATCACATTAGGTTACACAGCAGCCTTGAAAGATAACCTGCCACAACAATTTGAGCTTTTTTTTTTCTTATTTAGACTATTTTAGCAAAAAGCAATGTACACATGACATCGTTAGGGAAATGATGTATACAACTTACATATAGTAAAACAACATTGTCAGGGGCCAAAATAACGATGTCTGAAAATGGAAGTGAGCCCACTCTTACTCTGAAACAGATTAAAATGAAGTGACATGTTTGAATGAAGATAATGCAAAATGTCGAAAACAATTCAAAGCAGTGGCTCACCGAGGGCGTGTTACAGTCACAGGTAATGCTGCAATAGCTGATATACTCCAGCTCGAATCAGATTTAACATCAAATATAATCTCATTATTTATTTCAACACTCTGGAGCCTAACAGACAGTAGCTTTTTTTGTTCTTCGTGAAGAAAACAAATTATAGGAGTTAAATCATCATCTGTTGCTAAAAAAACCTGGAAAAAGTATGCACGATCAGAAACATGAAAAGAGATAGACAAAGAAAAGGCGAGTAAAATAAAAATAAAAAACAAGGCATGATGTAAAAAGCATCAAAATGTTAATGCCAATATGAATCACCAATAACAAACAAAAAGTACCATGGCACCTTGCAAGCAGCTGTTTGCGCACCCTTCCCCTGCCAAATTCTTCTAAAGAAATAATGTTTTGCCAACACACTCACTGGAACTGTATCTACCACCCTAGAATTTGCTACTTCAAGATTGGAATGACTTTCGGCAACCCATAAAGAATGTTGCATCTTTCCTGCACAACCAATAGTGCAAAATAGGACTAATGTGAGGTACTAACAAATAGACGAGGTAAAGAAACTTAGAATTAATAATTTAGAATGTAAGGACCTTTATTGTATGATGCCATGAGCGGTACCCGATCGCTAGTCCAAATCGTTCTGTCATCATATTCTTTCATTATGTTTATTTCCCCTCTTTCCTCAATAAAAGCTGACTAAAGGTTTAGAAAAACGTTACAGATGAAGCTAATGGTAAATTCACTAGAAAAAAGAGATCTTACAACTGAAAAAGTACTGAACGAGACAATCAGAAGTAAGAGAAATAATGGAGTTTATGAGCACCATATTAAAAATATTATAAAAAAACACACGTAATTATGAGCTACAAGACGATAGAATCCAAACATACTTCTGGTTCTTCTAAGACATCCTTCAGGATCAAATGTGAAGGCATTGAATAGGAGTCTCCTTTAAATATATGATCAGGTCCATTCAAAAAACTGAAATTTTTGTGCAAACTACGTCCAGGGTCTCTTCTAAGCCGAGTTATTTCACACACGCCCAGGGGTGGGCTTGAGGAGGGAATGGAAATATATGCAGATGGATTTGGTTCTGTTGCTTGCTGAATCAATAAACCAAACGGGAGAGACCATATTGATAATACATTACGAGAGAGAGGTATCGACACCACTTCACCTGTTAAACAAAAGTCGTACTCATTTTTCAATACAAGAGAAAATTATAATGAAGAGTGAGGGAGAACCACTCTCAAAAAGAGCAAAGTTAAACACTTGCTTCATAGCAATTGCCCTAAAATAAAGTGTCTGCTTACTTAGTTTTGTCAAATAAACAACAAATTATTCTGAGAGAAATGGATGAGTTTCATCAAATAAACATCAAGCTATCGATAGAAAAAGAGAGAGATGAATACAGAAGGTGAGGTATCACATACTGTACAATATATGGAACTTTGTAATTACTGACCGTTAAAAATGGAACAACCACATCTCCATTTAATTTTGATTATTAAGAAACGTGACCTTATTCGACTATCCTCGTCAGAATCTTTGTAATCAAAATTACATTTAAACCTTCATATGGCTTATAATTTTATTTCACGATATAAGTTATCTTCGGATTAAAACATCAATGTATAGCCTCTTTACCTGAAATGTTGTAAATTGTTAAAGATGAAGTTTGTAAAATACAGAGAAGAGCTTCAGCCATATCACCCAAACGACACCAGCAGACCTGAAATTCATAAAGCAGTTGTGGACAGAACCAAAAATAAGAAGTAAATGTCGATCCGGAAATTGGAATGTTACAATGGGTAAGCAACACATGAGGCAACTTAAATTTAAAATGTCCAGACAAAAAAAAATATTGTTGGAATCTTAATTGACACATGCACACCTGCAAAAGGAACATATGACAGTTTCAAGCTTTACCTTGATAACTGGGGATGACAGTGTAAACCGCTTAAACACTCGGGCACCGGCTGACCATATGATCCTGATACGAACAAAATGAAAAGGTGATAATCCAAATAAAAAAAAAACCACTTTATATGTCACGCATAATTCAACGTAGCTATAGTAATACATATTCCAAGCACCTCACAGAATTCGAAAATTTACCGATTTCCTCTAACAAAAAGCTCGTGGTCGCTGCGGTCGCTTGAGCTGGACCCCGACGTACAAAAATCATCATGTTCGTCTCGTTCTCTGGCAGTTTCAGGATCAAAGAGAAAGTAATCGTAGTTGTCAGGGACGTCGTCGATGGGCTTTCCATCGAGAGCTTCGGCAACAAGGCCGAAAGGCTTGAATGTGCCAAGTACAGAGAGCTGGAGAACAGCAGAAGACATTGTTGGGGCAAGCAATTCTCTCGGTGGATCAGGGACGGAAATGAAGCTAGCCTCTTAGCTCACTTGACTGGGAATAAAATTGTCCAACCAGCATCTCCCGCACTTTCTATCCGCCAGTTCACGTTTTAAAACCCTAACGAGCCGCTAAATGATAGCGCCCCTTGGGCAAACCAAACCGATCCAGTCCAACCCATAATTTCTTTCACAAATGGGTTCGATTTATTTTACATTTGGTGTAAACATCGGGTCGTTACATTTTATAATCAGAGTTTCTTGGTTTATTTTTTGCCAAAACGGATTAATCGATTTTCTTCACTTTATTATACATTTTATATAACCTATGCTTAAGTAAATAATATCAATTTGTTCAATTGCTAGTCATTTATTTATTTTCTATTATTTAACATTGGAAGGAAATAAGTATTTTTAGTGCATCTTTCAAATAAACATCAACACTATTTTATCCATCTTTCGAGACAATTTATTTTGGTTTCAAGCTTTTTATACTAACCAATAAAAAGTTATTCAATATAATTCTATATATTTTCATTTAATTTTTGGTAAAATTATTACCGTCGCTTGTTACTTGTGCTAATTCAAATAGATTATAAACGAACAAAACGTATCGCTAGTTAAACTTGAAACGAAAAATGATACATAAATTTGTCTCCGTCCAACTGTTATGCAATGCTAGTGTCGCTTGCGTTCCAACTCGGGGCAGAGCTATCGAAATTGGTTCAAGCAAGAGACCAAGTCATGAATCATGTGAAATTGGCACCGTCCTTGCCAAATTAACTGTGTGAGAAAATAAGGATAATACATTGAAAAACGACACCGTATAAGGTTGACTTTTTCTTTTCACTTTCACATGCTAACGCCGACATATTTGCCACGAATTATAGTCCTGCGGTTGGCTGAACCCTTGACCACCGACGTGGACAGAAAGAAGGAGGTGCGGAGATTACTTAATCAGGAAGTTATAGAATTTATTCTGTAATTTACATAATTCAAAAACCAAATATTTAGCTCGAGTTTAGTAGGAATACTTGAAAATCAAGTAAAAATTTAAGCCTATCATTAATAATAAAAGGTATAGAAAGTTGGATAAATGGTTATTACTGTGGAAGAGAGGTGGAAGGAAAACGAGGGAGTAGACTGAACCAACTGCTTTGAACGTGGTTGACCAGACAAAGTAATTATTCAAGTCACGAAGATTGTATTAAACAGATATTAAGGTCGGAGAGAAGAAGGTCAGACTTTTATTTTTCATGGTACTGGGAAAACGAGAACGCGACGGGATGTCCCGTGCTGTTGCGCCACCGAACTCTTCTCTGTTTTCACCTTCCAAGAGTTCTTATTTTATGCACGATTCTTCCTCCGCTTCTTCTAGCTCTCCGGTGAACAAAGTCTATGAATCATCGCCATCTGGACCGGCGTCGACGTCTTCGCATGTTCCGATGGCACTCCGGCGAACGAAGCAGATGAAGGACGGCCCGAGTACTGTTCTTTCCCGGAAGAGGCCGGCGAGGATAGCGGTACCGGTTGTTTCCGTGGACTTCGGCGACGATGATGTTATTGACGAGAGATTTGACCTGGTTGAGTTGGAAGAGGAAGGGTATTCCGTTTATTGTAAAAAGGGTGGATCAAGGGCTACAATGGAGGATCGATATTCCGTTGTTGTCAATAAGAGGGAAGATTCTGGACAGGTATTTTGACTAGTACCTCGTTATGGTCGCAAATAACGAGTTTTAATAATTGGTTGATCGTCACGAGGTTGACGCTTTCAAAACATTGACAGAAAAAAATATGAATTTCAGGCTTGCTTCTTCGGTGTTTTTGACGGCCATGGAGGAGCAAGAGCTGCAGAATTTGCAGCAAAGGAAATAGGCAAGAACATCCTATGTCGAGCAGCTAGAAAAAGCGAAAAGGATCTCGAGCAAGCGATCAAAGAATGCTACTTAATCACAGACAAACAGTTCTCGGACGAGGGTCGGAGCGGCGGTACTTGTTGCGTAACTGCATTGATACGCGACGGCGATCTGGCCGTCTCCAACGCCGGAGACTGTCGTGCTGTTTTGAGTAGAAAAGGAATGGCGGAGGCTCTCAGCTCCGATCACCGGCCATCGAGAGACGACGAAAGAAAGAGAATTGAAAACCAGGGTGGTTACCTAGATTGCCGGAATGGAGTCTGGAGAGTGCAAGGATCACTGGCCGTGTCAAGAGGGATCGGCGATAGTCACCTGAAGCAGTGGGTCATATCAGAGCCGGAGACGACGGTCATCGAGATCAGCCACGATTGCGAGTTCTTAATCCTCGCTTCCGATGGCCTCTGGGACAAGGTAAACTCAGATATCCGTACCAAAACGTTCTCTGATCTAAAAACATTGTCTCAGACAGATTGGAAACCGTTTTTTTTGGTCAGGTTAGTAACGAGGAAGCAGTAAACCTAGTCCGTCCTCTATGCGTGGGCCTGGAAGAACCGAAACTGCTCTGTGCTTGCAAGAAGATGGCTGCGTTATCAATGGCGAGAGGCTCAGCTGACGATATTACTGTGATGATCATCAAATTAAGTAGCTTCGTTTAGTTAGAGATTAAATAGCAGAATCTTGCTTCTACGGCAAGTGCTGATTTGTAATAAAATACTTACACGTAGCATAGAGCTGTAATATTTAGACCTATTATCAAAATTAATCTACGTTCATTTTCGTGATTCGGGTCTTCGGGCAACCCGAATTGGATAGAGATCTGGGATTTGATTCAGAAGACAGATAACTCGGGTCTTTGGGCATGCCCGAATTTGATCCAGTGCTGAAAGTGCTCGCAGGCTCAGCACAGCTCACGATAAGCAAAGACCCTGACAGAGTCTCTTGTTGCCGTCAATTCCTTGTTAAAATTCACTAATTTTAATCATTTACGAGGGATTAATATTTAATTGGAGTTCAGAGGGTACGGACCAAAGAGTTTGTATGCTATTAATATTTATTAGAGTATTTAATGGTGAAAATAAAAATTTATTTCTAGAAAAATGTAAAATTAGTAATATAAAATAAAGTGGGAAGATAATGCCAGTTTAAATGAGGTGAAAATGATATTAACGGTGGGATTGAATAAGAAGAGAAAAACAAGAAAGCAGGAGAAAATGGAATTCTAATATTATATATATTAATAAGCATTTCTATTCCGTTCTTGCCTTCCTCACTTTGCACTTTCTCGGGGCAGATCTCTCCAATCCCTCATTTCTTCAGAGGGTTCAAAGATTGCATCGCTGCTGCAGATCTCACAGCGGTTCCAATCCTACGTCAAGGTGTCGTAGCTCTACTCTCTCTTCTCCGCTTATCAGGATCTGATTCTTCGGTTTCCAACCGTCAATCTTAGCGACCATGGCGGCTGCTACGGCTCCGATCGCTATGAGGGAAGCTATAACGGTTAGTTTCAGCTCACTTTTTGCTTTGATTCGATGACTTTCTCGGTCAATTTCAAAATCTTGTTTCACCTGAGCTCCTTAAATTTAGTATTTTTTGTATTTTCGGGTTTATCAGCGTTACTGCTTAGTTATTTTATTGTTTCTTGTGTATAATCCCGGACATAGCTTGGTTTGAGATATTTACTGTGTTTTTTTTGTTTACCTAGTCTCATACTTGGCCCCAGATCTGACAATTCGAACCTCTGGCCAGATCTATCTAGGAATGTTAGACTTGTTTGCAATTTATGATAAGCATAACAGCAATACGTACAAATGATATGTTTAGAGTTTTTGTCTGATTATTTGCTGCTATCTCAGCTGCCAAGCATTGGGATCAACCCTCAATTTATCACTTTTACCCACGTTACAATGGAGTCTGATAAGTATATATGCGTCCGCGAGACTTCTCCTCAAAATAGTGTTGTTATTATCGACATGAGCATGCCAAATCAGCCTTTAAGGAGACCAATTACTGCAGACTCTGCACTCATGAATCCAAATTCCAGAATACTGGCGTTAAAAGGTACGACAAAGTTGTGTATACTAATATGTCTGGCTGGTTTATCTATCGCGGTTAAACATTTTTGGCATCGGGATTGTATCACTGTCTCCTTCATTGTGTTCAAAACATATTCCTAAAATAACATACAATTTTTATATAAACGTAGTGCTAGTTGCTTCTCAATTTATTTTATTCATTTACCTTATCCTGTAACTTTGTAAGACAGTTTTTGTGCTATGGATTCTCCATATTTTGATTAATGTGATCAATGACCAATCAGTGAGTAACAAGTTCACTCTTAAAAGCGACTTGATGTGATTCAATTGAATTTTCCAAGACATGTTTCTTTATGAATTTCATAAAGTCAAATTGGTTTGCGTAATATTTCAGACTTATTGTTATTTATGCCTTTTCCTGAAAAAAAATTGTTCATCTCTTGTAGCTCAAGTTCAGGGAACTACTCAGGATCACTTACAGATATTCAACATTGAGATGAAAGCAAAAATGAAGTCACATTTGATGACCGAACAAGTGAGAACCACATGTTTTACACACTTTCATCTGTCTGGTTACAGAGTTTTGTTGTGCGTGCTTGTTTCAATGTTATTCAAGGACATTAGCTAATGAAAACCTCATCAATAGGTTGTGTTTTGGAAGTGGATTTCCCCAAAGATGCTGGGGCTGGTCACTCAGAATGCGGTATACCATTGGTCGATTGAGGGTAATATATACCTTTTCTTTTACTTTGGTGTCACAGATAGTTCTTCCATCAATTTGTTCTTCGGTAACAATATCAGTTGTTTACTTGTTTGTGACATGCAGGCGAGTCTGAGCCAGTAAAGATGTTTGACAGAACGGCTAATTTAGTTAACAATCAGATCATAAACTATCGATGCGATCCTTTGGAAAAGTGGCTGGTTCTGATAGGAATTGCTCCTGGAGCTCCCGAGGTATTCTTTTATTTTTTTTTGCATACCAAAACTATAATTCAGATTTTGTTGTCTGGTGCTAACTCTGAAGTTATATTCTTTTGAGATATTGAAATCTCTCTCCGAGGAACAATCTTTTGGTTCTCAATTAAGTGTTCTATATCTCCTGTTTATAAAGTAGTTTTATTCAGTAGCGGCACATTTACTTGTAAAATTTGAAACATTGGGTTTTGATCCATGTATAATTTCACAAAATTCTGCTTTCAAAGACTTATGCATTTAATGCAAATTGACTGTTTGATGACTTTATTTTTCTGGTCTGATTGGTATATCTAGAGGCCACAATTGGTGAAAGGAAATATGCAACTTTTTTCAGTTGATCAACAGCGAAGTCAGGCTCTTGAAGCTCATGCAGCTGCATTTGCCCAATTCAAAGTGAGGCTTGGTGAACAATGCTCCTTATATTATTTTTTTATGTTTCCGTGGTGATTAATTCACTTTGCTATTATTCTCTTTGAACAGGTTCTAGGGAATGAAAATCCTTCAACTTTAATTTCGTTTGCTACTAAAACGCTCAATGCTGGACAAATAACTTCGAAGCTTCATGTTATTGAGCTTGGTGCCCAGCCAGGTCCTTTTTTTCTATGCATTACTTTATAGCCTTTGGAATTTGTTGATTTGTGATAATTTACCATGTTTTTTTGGCATTTGTGACATTTGTTTCTTACACGTGTCTTGTTGAAATGGCCATAAGTTGGACACTTTTAAGTTCTTTTCTTCAAATTGGTTACTTTATAGGCTTGTGTTAATGTACCATCCTTTTGCATTTGTGACATTTTCTCTTCTTGGGTTTTTTTTATATTATAAATTTTAATATCTGGTATCTCGAATGGAAGGGGCCATATTTGGATCATTGGTTGTCATATAGGCTCATTTTATTTGGCGTTAGAGTTGCTCGGCGACTGAAAAAGGCAATGTCAATTGGTCAAGTTTCATTTATTTTTTCTTTATTTCTAATGAATTTATGAGAAGCTCTTGCACAGATAAACAACATGAATTAAGTAATATCTCAATCAAGTCAATGATGGAGATTGTAATTGTATTAAGGATGTCCTGGACTGTGAAATGCAGAGTTAGCCTACTTTTATTATTAGTCATCTCTTCTAAACTTTTGATTATTTGCAGGGAAGCCATCTTTTACGAAGAAACAAGCAGATCTATTCTTTCCCCCTGATTTTGGTGATGATTTCCCAGTTGCCATGCAGGTGGGAGAGTTAATTACTTGTATAAGTCATCTACTAATCTTCTGTGACAGTGATGATTAACAAGTTTTGATTGGCAGATATCCCACAAGTATAGCTTGATATATGTGATTACCAAGCTTGGGCTTCTCTTTGTTTATGATCTGGAGACTGCAGCTGCAGTATATCGAAATAGAATTAGTCCAGATCCTATCTTTTTGACAACTGAAGCTTCAACAGCTGGAGGATTTTATGCCATAAATAGGCGGGGCCAGGTGTTATTGGCTACAGTAAATGAGCAAACAATTGTTCCCTTTGTCAGCGGACAAGTATGTTCATAGATACTGTTTTTGCTTTCTTGGCTTTGTTTTTTATATCTGTGTTATTTGTTAATTTCTTTAAATTGTCTTTGCAGCTGAATAATTTAGAGCTTGCTGTTAGTCTTGCTAAACGAGGAAACCTTCCTGGTGCTGAGAATTTGGTAACTTGATATTGATATTTGATATTTATGTTGATATTATAGCACCTTATGAGGATACACGAGAACACAAGTTTTTTAATATGAATTTAGATCCATAATACATCTGTCATTTTTAAATGCAAGCATAACCATAACATGATAGAGCATGTTGTATTCTTCCTAAGGAGAGCGTAGTAATAATTGACCATATTAATATTTTCCAATGCCTTATTTACTTCACTAGTTGATATGGAATTTATATTCCGTTAATTATACCCATTTCTACTTTGTTGTTTAGTTGTTCAGTGACGCTTGACAATTGTAGCCAATTAGGATCACTAAATATCATCCTTTTAGTGAGTTTTTGTTAAATTCGTGAGATTGATGTCACTTTACAAAAACATTGCTTTTATGGCTCTTATGACCCTGCAGTTAATAGTGTGCATTTTCAAATCATTGTTTGGCTTATTTCTCTACCTCAATCTCCTGGACGATTGAAATTGCACGTGAACTTACGCAGCTTCATTTTTCCCTCTCATAGCTCTCAAAGTCAAAATATGGTTAAATCTCAGTAAATTTATTGAATAAGAAAAAAAGTTGATTCAATTTTCTTTTTTTGTGATACTTTGTTGTGCCTGATATTGATCTTATTGCTATACACTATAGGGTCTATTGAATGGTGTCCCATCAATATATTTCATTTTCTTTATGGATTTAATTGTACATTCACTGGACTTTCTTAGGTTGTTCAACGTTTCCAAGAACTATTTGCTCAATCGAAGTACAAAGAAGCTGCTGAACTTGCTGCAGAGTCTCCTCAAGGTCTTCTGCGGACGCCTGACACTGTTGCCAAATTTCAGGTTTTTACAAGCATGCATTTTTTCAAATGTTTCTCTACCTTAGGCTTAGCTATAAACACGAGGCAAATTTTACTTCTAGAAATGCTGTAAAAATAAAATAATTGTTTGGTGAATTATATCACCCAACTATATGAATTTTCATTTATGAAAAATAAACATCACTTGATTTATTGAACAATTATGCAGAAAATTTTTCGTTAATGCTAGAAAATTTAATTTCTCAAATTTACCATGCTTCTGGATTTATTGGTTTTGTAGACATTTTAAATCTTGATCAAATGAGTTTGCTATGCAAAATTAAATGATAATCACTTTTGAGTTCTCAAATGGTGCCCAAACTAAGCCTTAATATGCCTCTTGATTTTATCAATTTGACTTCAACTATCTAGAATTAATATCAATTACTCAAGTCATGTAATTGTTTGTTATAATTGAATGAAACTCTCGCTATTTTGTGCAGAGTGTCCCTGTTCAAGCTGGGCAAACGCCACCGCTCTTGCAGTACTTTGGAACACTGTTAACAAGGGGAAAACTTAATGCTTTTGAGTCATTAGAATTATCACGTCTTGTTGTGAATCAGAACAAGAAAAATCTTTTGGAGAATTGGTTGGCTGAAGACAAGCTGGAATGCAGTGAGGAGTTGGGAGATCTTGTTAAGGTTTGTTTTCAATTATTTCATCCTTCTTTAGTTGAAATGATTTTGAATTATTCTTCACTGATCAAGGTGCTGGAATTATGTCGTTGCCTTTTCTTTTTCTTTGTTTTTTTTATAAGACTTTTGATCTTCTTCCTCTAATTTCTTGTTATTTTACCTTTAAGTTTTGAATCTATAATGTAATGCAACTGAATTTTCTATGACCATGAATTTTGGAAATATTTTATCTAATGGACCATGCTAATCTTCTTTTTTAGACTGTCGATAATGACCTTGCATTGAAAATATATATTAAAGCCAGAGCAACTCCAAAAGTTGTTGCAGCTTTTGCCGAGAGGAGAGAGTTTGACAAGATTCTCATCTATTCAAAGCAGGTGAGATGGGTCCACAAGTTTATTTTTACATAGTTAGAGTTGACATAGAATTTCCGTTTGTGTTTTCTTCCCAACTTATATAATTGTTTTTTTCCTACTTATGACTCTGTGATCTGATTGTATTTATGGTGTTCTTTTTTATGTAGGTTGGTTATACACCTGATTATTTGTTCCTGTTGCAAACAATTCTTCGGACTGATCCTCAGGTAGGTATCTTATCTTGAAGCACAGTTTGCCTTCTTGTAAATCCTTGAAGTCTTAGGTATTTTTGGACTGTAAGCCAAATCTGAATATGCTGACTCAGACTGTGTTCCTTATTGTTTCTTTGTCCTTGATCCATTTGGTTTTGGTACTATGTCAGGCTTAACATGATTTTTTTCCTTAGTAGAGTGAAGCAAAAGATTAAAAGTCTTTTTTAAACTTGCTCACAACTATCTTACTGTGCTTCCAGGGAGCTGTTAATTTTGCTTTGATGATGTCGCAAATGGAGGGAGGCTGTCCTGTTGACTACAACACCATAACAGATCTTTTCCTTCAGGTTCTTTTCCTCTTTCATAAACTGTTTTTTATCAGAAAGTAATTTTTAATGACTAATTAGCTATGTTCTCAACTTGATAAGTCGTAATTTTTAGTAAGTTATTTTCCCATTACTTGTAAAGAGATCAACATGTTACCATGGTGACAAGTAGCAAATGGTAAAAGAGATATTTTGCTGCCTAGTCATGCTCTTCTTGTGTTGTAATTCAGAGGAATTTGATTCGTGAGGCAACAGCCTTCCTGCTAGATGTTTTGAAGCCAAATCTTCCTGATCATAGTTTCCTTCAAACAAAGGTCTTATCCATTCTTTTCAAAGTTGCATGCTACCGTATATTAAAGTTTCCTTTGAAGTTCATGAATGATTTTCTTTATTATTTAGGTCTTGGAGATCAATTTGGTGTCTTTTCCAAATGTTGCTGATGCCATCTTGGCCAATGGAATGTTCAGTCACTATGACCGTCCCCGAGTTGCCCAACTTTGTGAAAAAGCCGGTCTTTATATGCGAGCTCTCCAAGTGAGACTTATTCATTGTTTCTTTTCTTAATGCTTTTCTGGTTAAAACATATTGTTTGCATTTTCCTAAAATTATTCCTTCTTGTTGCAGCATTACACAGAGTTGCCTGATATCAAACGCATTATTGTGAACACGCATCTTATTGAGCCTCAGGTTTGTCTGGTTCATTAGCGATATCACATGCCACTACGCAATGTAAGACTGACATGAGATTCCTCGCAGTCCCTGGTAGAGTTTTTTGGCACTTTGTCTCGCGAATGGGCTCTGGAATGTATGAAGGACCTTTTGTTAGTTAATCTCAGAGGCAATCTTCAGATAATTGTCCAGGTACTCGCATGTCTTTTGAGAAGAGAAAATAATTAAAAAATATTTGAGGAGCTAATTCTAATTGGTATCTATTCCTGCAGGTTGCCAAGGAATATTGTGAACAGTTGGGCATTGATGCATGCATGAAGCTTTTTGAGCAATTTAAGTCATACGAGGGCTTATACTTTTTCTTGGGATCTTATCTGAGCTCAAGGTAATTTTATTCTCGGACTGGTGTGAAAACTTTTATTTATTTTTGCTCATGTTATTTATTTATTTTTGGACAGTGAGGATCCTGAAATCCACTTTAAGTACATTGAGGCAGCTGCTAAAACAGGGCAAATCAAGGAGGTTGAACGTGTGACTAGAGAATCAAATTTCTATGATCCCGAGAAGACAAAGAACTTTTTGATGGAGGCTAAACTTCCTGATGCACGTCCTCTAATTAATGTCTGTGATCGCTTTGGATTTGTGCCTGATCTTACTCATTTCTTGTACACAAACAACATGCTTCGATATATTGAAGGTTATGTCCAAAAGGTATACTGTTTTTAATTATTAATGAAACCATCATGAACTCTTTTGTGAAGTTTAAACATGAATTTTTTAATGATTTTTTTTCAGGTCAACCCAGGGAATGCTCCTTTGGTTGTAGGACAGCTGCTAGATGACGAGTGTCCTGAAGATTTCATCAAGGGCTTAATTCTGTCTGTCCGCTCTTTGCTTCCCGTTGAGCCTCTTGTGGAAGAATGCGAAAAAAGGTGGCCTTAAGTTTTTCTGCTCTTTATGTTAGTGTTCTTACCACTTAATACATGTGATCCTAATGATTGTAGTGTACAAAATGTAGGAATCGACTTCGATTACTTACACAGTTTTTGGAGCATCTTGTGAGTGAAGGAAGCCAAGATGTACATGTACACAATGCTCTTGGTAAAATCATCATCGATAGCAACAATAATCCAGAACACTTTCTCACGACCAACCCTTACTATGATTCCCGTGTCGTGGGAAAATATTGTGAAAAGCGGGATCCAACTCTGGCTGTTGTAGCCTATCGACGTGGACAATGTGATGATGAACTAATCAACGTAACAAACAGAAATTCGTTGTTTAAATTGCAAGCAAGGTATGTATGAATAATTTTGCTTTCTTCTGTGCTATCCTGGTCTTTGGTCTGGGTTTGCTAACTATTATCCTTTCACTGCAGATATGTGGTTGAGAGGATGGAAGCTGATCTTTGGGAGAAAGTCCTTAACCCCGACAATGAATACAGGAGGCAGCTCATTGATCAAGTTGTATCTACTGCTTTGCCAGAAAGCAAGAGCCCAGAACAAGTTTCTGCAGCTGTTAAGGCGTTTATGACTGCTGATTTGCCGCATGAGTTGATCGAGCTCCTGGAAAAGATAGTGCTTCAAAACTC
This sequence comes from Begonia fuchsioides, assembly GCA_003255005.1. Taxonomy (NCBI): domain Eukaryota; kingdom Viridiplantae; phylum Streptophyta; class Magnoliopsida; order Cucurbitales; family Begoniaceae; genus Begonia; species Begonia fuchsioides. The sequence continues at coordinate 777,416 of QAOC01037663.1, read as the reverse complement.
TGCATTTAGTGGGAACTTCAATCTTCAAAACCTACTTATCTTGACAGCAATCAAAGCAGACCCATCTAGAGTTATGGATTACATAAACAGACTAGATAACTTTGATGGTCCTCAAGTTGGTGATGTTGCAGTTGAGGCACAATTATATGAAGAGGGTTTTGCTATCTTCAAGAAGTTTAACCTTAATGTGCAAGCCGTGAATGTCTTATTAGATAACATTCGAAGCATTGAACGCGCTGTGGAATTTGCATTCCGCGTTGAAGAAGAGGCAGTTTGGAGCCAGGTGGCTAAGGCCCAACTTAGGGAAGGTCTTGTCAGTGATGCAATTGAGTCGTTTATTCGTGCAGATGATGCAACCCAATTTCTTGATGTCATCCGTGCTGCCGAGGATGGAGATGTCTACCATGACTTGGTGAAGTACCTTTTGATGGTTAGACAGAAGGTGAAAGAGCCAAAGGTCGATAGTGAGCTTATATATGCTTATGCTAAAATTGATCGATTGGCTGAAATTGAGGAGTTCATTCTCATGCCAAATGTGGCTAATCTCCAAAATGTTGGTGATCGATTGTATGATGAAGCACTGTACGAGGCTGCTAAGATTATTTTTGCATTTATTTCTAACTGGGCCAAATTGGCTGTTACACTAGTTAAGCTTAAACAATTTCAAGGGGCTGTTGATGCTGCAAGAAAGGCTAACAGTGCAAAGACATGGAAGGAAGTTTGTTTTGCTTGTGTTGATGCTGAAGAGTTCCGCCTGGCCCAAATCTGTGGCCTTAATATCATTATTCAGGTGACCATTCCCTTTTAGTTTCTTCCTTAGTGAAAATCCTGATTTCATTTTGAAGGAACATTTGGAATTAAATTAGCTCGTCAAGTAGAGAAGTAATTCTCGACAATAGCAGTTGTTGTAACTTCATGCAGCTTTTTTCCACCGCGAGCTACCTAACTTATCTTCTTTTTTTCTCTTTATTCACGCTCATTCTCCATTAAAATTTCTTATATTTTTGTCATTGAACAGGTGGATGACTTAGAGGAAGTCAGTGAATATTATCAAAATAGAGGATGCTTCAATGAATTAATATCTTTGATGGAGAGTGGTTTAGGGCTTGAACGTGCACATATGGGTATCTTCACTGAGTTGGGAGTCCTATATGCCAGATATCGTCCAGAAAAACTTATGGAGCACATCAAATTGTTCTCAACTCGGCTCAATATTCCAAAACTTATTCGAGCTTGTGATGAACAGCAACACTGGAAGGAACTCACCTATTTGTACATCCAGTATGATGAGTTTGATAATGCTGCAACCACGATCATGAATCACTCCCCTGAAGCATGGGACCACATGCAATTCAAAGATGTTGCAGTTAAAGTTGCTAATGTGGAGCTGTACTATAAGGCTGTGCACTTCTACTTGCAAGAACATCCTGATTTAATCAATGATCTTCTTCATGTTCTTGCACTGCGCGTGGACCATACTCGTGTCGTTGACATAATGAGAAAGGTTGTTGTACATCCTTACTAGGCAATCATTTAGTATATATTTTAGTATTTTTAACTCTAACTTGTCAAACGGAATATTAGGCTGGTTACCTGCATCTTGTAAAACCATACATGGTTGCAGTCCAGAGCAACAATGTGTCTGCTGTGAATGAAGCTTTGAATGAAATATATGTTGAAGAGGAAGACTATGATCGATTACGGGAATCAATTGATCTGCATGATAACTTTGATCAAATAGGCCTTGCACAGAAGGTAAGATGAGTAATTTTTATAGTAATTATTTTTTTCTGGTTTCACCAACACTGATTTGTTACAGATTGAGAAAAATGAGCTACTTGAAATGAGGCGAGTTGCGGCATATATTTACAAGAAAGCAGGACGCTGGAAACAATCCATTGCGTTGTCAAAGAAAGACAACCTTTACAAAGATGCCATGGAGACAGCGTCACAGTCTGGTGATCGTGAACTTGCAGAAGAGCTGCTTGTTTATTTCATTGAACAGGTATATTGATTTGACAAACTTTTTTTATTATTATCTTTTAGCATAATACCTAATTTAGTTCCACATATGCTTCTGAATGAATTTAAATAAAATATTCTGTTTTGGTTGTGGAGAAGTTTTCATTATTTTTGCTTTCCATTGATATTGTCTCTATGTTTTTGTTTCTTCCCAGGGAATTTATCTTTTAAAAGGATTGTGTATTGAAGGACCTTATTTATTGCCATTTTCTTGCCCTGATGGTCATTGAATATTAACATATTGCGCTAATGATCTTTTCTATACAAGATATTGATGAGAGTTTAATTTTATATTTGAACTATTTTGATGTTAATTTTTATTATGGGTGTGCAGGGAAAGAAGGAGTGCTTTGCATCATGTTTGTTCGTCTGCTATGATTTAATACGGGCAGACATTGCTCTTGAACTTGCCTGGATGAACAACATGACTGACTTTGCTTTCCCATATCTTTTACAGGTAATTTTTTATTTCATGATATTATTGCAGACATATTTTAGTTGGAAGGAAACTAACTGTTATCTTGAAATATTTAACTTTTGTTTCATTCTCAACTATTGGCTTAATTTCTTAATCTATTATAGGGTTCCTTTTGTCGTCAATTTGTTTTACTTTCAACTTTTGGGCACAGACTGGTTGAGAATATGATCGACAAGATACGAATAAGACCAGTAATCCCTTTCTCTTTCATTGTGCAGTTCATCCGAGAATACACAGGAAAAGTTGACGAACTAGTGAAAGATAAGATCGAGGCTCTCAAAGAGATCAAGTCAAAAGAACAGGAAGAGAAGGAAGTGATAGCCCAACAGGTGATTGATAAAAAAAAATCACACCATTGTATATATGTATCTATATGAAGCTTGCCTTAAACTTCTATACAATTTATCGATTCCATTGCAGAACATGTATGCTCAGTTATTGCCTCTTGCATTGCCTGCACCGCCCATGCCGGGAATGGGAGGACCTACAATGGGAGGAGGTTTTGCCCCACCACCAATGGGTGGAATGGGGATGCCACCTATGCCACCCTTTGGGATGCCACCAATGGGCAGCAGCTACTAATTCACCGCAGAAATTTGACCACGAGAGTTTATCGATTAATCATAGCTTCCTAGAAAGGCGGCAGTGGTAGTGGACTTCCCAATTTAAGGCGAATTATAGGGAAAATAATCTCTCAGGTGAGTGGTGCTGTCCTTGAACTCCTTTTTTTAATTCTGTGATGTGGTAGAAGTCGAATGCACTGAAATAATTTCCTTTTTTTTTTTGCTGCGGGGTCGCGGGTCATAATAGATGTGTGGATATATGGTCTGTAATATTCTTTTAGCACAGGTTTATTTGGAAGAGGTCAAAAGATGAGGATTTTTTTTTGGTTTGGCCGTGGTGCTGTTCTTGCAGAATTTATTTGTTTTTCAGTTTAATTTGAAACAATTATTCGGAGTCAGTTTAAAACGTATAAACTAAGTAGTTGGTAGAAGTACATTTGTAAGTTTTGTATTTTTGTTACATTTATGAGATTCTCCGATTCAAAATTTTCACTCTTAAAGTATAGTTTATAACGTGATGATCTAATAACACTTTAATTGATGACTTATCATATGAAACTTACGTTTAAGAATTAATAGATAGAAATCAATGATGGTCGGAATCGATGCTTGGAGGCAGTACGTTATAACCGAACATGTAATTTGAGATTCCTTTGTGACCGTCGATGTTATCGTTGTGCCTCTGGATGCCAGACAATAGAACGTTAACGAACCTAGCATCCCGTTTAACCGACAAGAAACAGTACGACGTTCAATTGACAACGTTACTCCACTTTGCTTCTTCCTCTACCTAATCCCCGCAACCTCCGGTCTACGGTTGGATTGTGTAACCATCGCTCGTTACATCCTTTTTCAATTTTCAGTTCTTTAATGAAGCACCCCACGTCTCCTCCTCAGCCGTCAATTTTCTTCAATACGCTTCTTAGCTTCTCTCATCTCGCGCTCTCTCTCTCTCTCTCTCTCTCTCTCTCTCTCTCTCACTCTCTCTACCTACGTTGTCGAAAGAGAGAATAATATAAAGCTAGAAGAAACAGAAAAGGAGCGGCTTTACGGTTCACGCAACCGACCTCGTAATCAAACGGTTGGAATGCATACCCAGCTGTTTTAATTAACGACAACCCTCTCCTCGAACAAAATCCAAGACCGAGAAGAGACAAGGATTGTTCACTTTTCGACCATGGGGGTGGATGCTAGCGAGGGTGTTGATCGTGTTAAAGGGTCGTGGAGCCCTCAAGAAGACGCCACTCTCGTCAAGCTGGTGGAGCAAAACGGGCCCCGTAACTGGTCTTTGATAAGCACCGGAATTCCGGGCCGCTCCGGCAAGTCGTGTCGGTTGCGGTGGTGCAATCAGCTATGTCCGACGGTGCAGCACCGGCCTTTCACCCCGGCGGAGGACGCTCTCATAGTTCAAGCTCATGCTCTCCACGGTAACCGCTGGGCCATCATTGCTCGCCTCTTGCCTGGCCGCACCGACAATGCGATAAAGAACCACTGGAATTCCACACTGCGCCGCCCTCGTGACGTGGAGCTCACCGGCGCATTCTCCGGCGAGTCAGACACTGCCATAAAGCGGCGGTGCATCCGTGTTTCGCCTGAGCATAACAGCTCCGCCAGACAGATGGGAATAGCAGGACCGGAGACGTCGTTGACATTGTCGCCGCCAGGAGACAGCGTGGCTCCATTACCTAAGAACGATGCAGTAATAGCGAGGGAGGAGCCGGCGACGATGAAAATTGAGATCGAACAGAAACAGGACACGAAGAAGATGATAGATGAAGCGCTTGTCGATGGAGAGAAGACTAATTTGGTGGCACTCATGCAGGGTATGATAGCTCAAGAGGTCAAAACCTACATAGACAGTCTAAAGATTCATACCTCTGAGCAACCCAAGAGCCCGTAGATTCTCTTCTCCGTTCCTTTTCACATTTCTTCATAGATTTCGAGTTTTCATCGATCACTGAGAACAGGATTCGATCAAAGGCCAAGCGAATGGAGTAGCATTACGAATATGAAAATCGATAAAAGTTTCTTGAACATCAAACGAACTCAAAGTTTTGGAATGCGATTAGACATTCTAGATCATAACAAGATTGAGCAAGAAAACTGTGATCTGCTCTAACTACTTGGATCTCTGCCTCATCTTTCGGCGCTTCCTCTTCAATTTCCTCATTCTCTCTTCTTCCACCGTTAAATCACCAAAAAACTGCTTTAGAAATCCAAAAACAAAAATTCAAATATGCAGTCGAAAGATAGCGGTGAGAAAACAGAAAGGCCAACCGTGGCTCTCATGGCCAAAAATTCTACAGAATCCGCCTCAGAAACCCTAGCGAGAAAACACAGCGACTGCAAGGGCTTGATCTATGTTAAAACTACATACTTGACGAGATACTAAACTTAATTGGGCTAAGAGTTCTTTTAGTGAGCCTTAGTAGGCCCAATTACATAAATCAGTGGGCCCCTAGTCGGAAGTAATTCTAGGAAAACACGGAAACTGCATCCATAAAGAAAGATCATTGAATTAATGGAGCTTCTTTCATACACATCCCTGTAACAATCGATTTTACAGATAAAACGTATTAGTTTCGAAATTTGTACGAAGATGGTAGAAATAAAATCCTCTGCTTTTTCATCTTCTACCCATTTGTAAGTTCACAACCTTAAACCTCTCGAACAAAGGGACAGCTCATGCTTTACTCCACGATGATCTGAGGAATAGAAGACCCAATCTCCGACCCAATCCGCAGAGAAATTCTACAAATCGGGCAACTCGACTGAGTTCTGAGCCACTCATCGACGCACTCCGAGTGATAACAATGAAGACACTCCGGCAAAATCTTCACTTTCTCTCCGTCTTCAAGCACGCCGAGGCAAATGCAACACTCTGCATCAGGGGAAGAGGAAGAGCGTTGGTACAAGGAAATTGGAAGCCCATTGATGGCCGTATCGTCGAGACGGTGCTGGCGCCGGAGATGAGCAGGAGGGCGCGGCGCGTGGGAAACGGACGCCGCCACAGAAGTAAGGCGGTGGAAACGACACACCCATCTAGCGTAAAGGAAGAGAAGGGTAGCGAGAAGAATGATCGTGAAGAGAACGACGACGAAGAACAGTGTCCGGCCTCGAATCTGAAAGTTCCGATCGTTGAGCTCGGCGTAGTGCCAGTGAAACGGTGACTGAGAATCTTGGGAAGCCATGGCAAAATCAGTTCTTCAATTCAAACTATCAAAGAAGAAGAAAGAACAGAGCCACTGAGTAGATATCTCCGCGTAAATCATGGGGAGATGATTGACAAACTGAACAAAGAAGCACAGAGGAGATATTTTGGTAGGAGGAAGCGACCAGAGAGCTACACCAGATATTTAACCAAGAGGAAGACCATTTTCCAACGTGCGCCAGCTCAGCTGCCACTAGTTGAAACCAAAACTGCAGCCAATAATCGGCCGTCCTTTCAGAAAGGCCTCCTGATTCGACGGTGATTGAGGAGGTTGCAGAGCATTTAAACTGGAATGCGGAGTAGAGAATAAAAACGTGTACGAACTCTGAATAGGGACCAGCACAACAGCATTACTGAAGTCTTTTTGGTCTAGGCAACTGTAACACGGTGTTTATTTGATAATAATTGCCCACAAATTACTAAAAATAGCAAAAATTACTAAATAAACCAGATTAGTTAAATTAATTAATATGGGAAAAGCATTTAATCCTTATCTGGAAGAGTGCGGAGAATAATAGAGCAGTAAAACTAACGATCAGTTCGAGCTTGTTGGATGCGACGTCGTCTCACTGCCCGAGCTAAATAGTCTCAAATATAACAATAGAAAAAGAAAGGAAAAGTGGAAAATGAAAAATAAAAAAAAATAGAAATTGAAAAGTGGAAACTTGTTGACTAAAAGCCAAATCCGTCGCCTAAGACTCTACCTCTCCCGGTCCGACAATTTGTAATTGATAAATTACGGTGATTCAGCAGTTTAGAAATTAAAAGCTTTTTCTTGATGCTCTAATGAGTTACTTCAATATTGGAAGTAACAATTCTCACACTATGATAACGCAAAATTTAAACCTCGACACTTATTATCAGATCTATTATCTTTGACAACTGATGTAAACTTGCACAGGCTGGAAAGTGGAAACTTCTGGTGCAGAACTGGGGGAAGCATTATAGAAATAAGCGTAATCGTCGACGTAACACTCCACCTTCCTTTACTGCTGCCAATAAATGAGACGAAATTAAATTCAAATTAAAAAAAAAAGAGGCCAGAAGACGCTCGATGGCTTATGTCGGGGATTGTAGTGCAGCAATCTTATCCCATAAATAATAGTATTATGCAGCCATTCTGAGTGTCATGGAAATCCGACGTGGACTGTCTAATCGATTCATTTATCAAAATTTCTTAGTCTAATCGTGTTTATAATCTTCAATCCACCCCATCCACCGGGGATATCGGCTCTTATCAATTAACAAACACAACGTTCACACGTGTTGTGGGCGATAGTTGGGGGTAGAACATACAAGTTTTGGCCGAGTTTCGATAGATCTAAATCCGATCCGATCGTATTTTCGATCTGGTCTAACGCCCACTCAAAATTCAGACAGATACTTAAACTCGTGAGTTATCGACATAAACCAATTAAAATTTCATTATTTTTTTACAAATGTTAAATTTTATTGGTTGACTAACCCAACTCAATGAGTAATTTCTTATAAAATTGAATCAAAACTCAATCCGTTTATATATTTGATCCGATTCAAATCTAATCATAAATTTTTAGTTAGTTTCAATGTAAGAATAATATTGATTTTTTTAAAATTAAAAATTAATTCGATCTCATCTAAATAGTTAGTTTGTGGTAGGTTGACGGTCAATCGCATCGTTGCCACCCATATTGATAGTCAATCTCCATCACGAGATTGATGCAGAGCTTATTTTTCATGTTTAGTAGAAGGGTCATACTACTACCTAACCAATAGATCATAGTTCAAGCTAACTTTAAAAGTAAATGTACATGTTTCTTATCAGCATTATACGTTTATGACTTAACCTAGAAACAAGATCGTGCATGCTATTATTCAAAACGGACAATCCGCCAAAACCGTTGATCATTACATCATCACGAAGCGAACAATTCTTGATTTTTGTCTCGTCACGATCCGTCCACCTTGAAGGATTCGTGATGCGATAAGAATGAAATGTTCACATGAATCTCCTCCATTTAACAAACTCTTCCTGCTATTGTCAAACAGATATAAGAATTACTAGCAAAACCAGATAAAGGACATAGCCTACCTCAAAAATGAAGAAGCTTTTAAAGAAATGCTCAACGCTAAGAAGCAAGTTAGAATGGATTGCCACTTTCTGCAAAAAGTGCCAACAATGGTGTTTTTCAACTAGAACTAAAGCAAACACGGGTAACACAGTGCTTATAGACCCACCTCAGACATTACAACATTAATTTCCTCAAAGATTTTAACAATTGTATAGAGTTTTCTGGTCATATCATCAAAATCTTTAAACCTAAATACCTTAATAACTACAAGAACACCCCGCTGACTGATAAAAAAAAGGTTCTCTACTTCCTCAGAATGATAAAACCCACCAAAAACATACAGCGAGATCTCCTCAATAAATATGTTTCGCATGAAGAAAACTGACCATCAGTAAGATTATAGCTTCACCAACTAAGCCATGGGAATTTACTATCATTGACTCAGATGGTAACCGGTGACATTGTGTTGCAACCGGCGACTTCAGCTCCGATCCAAGATCAGATCCATGCAAACACTGAGATGCAACAGTTTCAATGACAAATGAATGATTAGATTTAGGCCAAACAAAAACGCACGTAGAGCTTGAGAAAAAACCCCTCAGAAATCGAACAAGAAAGGGTCGTTGTAATCCCAGATCGATTGCAAATACTCAAGCTCATCCGTTGAAGTCGGCCATCCGGCGGAAGATCCAGGGGCCACGGCTGCCGTTGGATCTGGATCAAGCGGTGCAACCACCGATTGAGTCGAAAGAGGCGTGCTCGAACCGACGTTTCCCAGAAAGGAGTTTGCATCAAGGACTTGATTTGGCTGATGACTAGGGTTACACAATAAGGTGGGGTCAATGAAATTGCTTGCATTTATATGAGACAGCGGGTTCTGATGCTGAGGATATTGCACCGTATTTGGAGACAGTACGGACGAGTCACTAGCAAAAGATGGGTAAAATCCGAAAGGGACGTATGCCGATTGAACATTCTGAGGCATTGCTTGGATCGGAGAAGCCAGAGATGAATAATCTAGGTTAAAACCAGAAGGACGAGGGAGAAGAGGTCTTAGGGTTTGGGTAGAGGAAGAAGAAGAAGAGGAAGAACAAGAGGCACGAGAACAGGAACTCTGCAACAAAGAAGTAGAAGGCTGGAGATTAAGTTGAGCCCGAGATCCATGAAGAATAATCGCAGCTCGATCGTAGGCTCGAGCAGCGTCCTCGGCCGTGGAAAATGTTCCGAGCCATTTTCGTGTTCTCTTGCGCGGCTCACGAATCTCCGCGACCCATTTTCCCCAGCTACGCTGCCTCACTCCACGATACCTAAACCTGTTATTATCAGGTCCGCCTTTGCTTTTGCACTTTTTAGTGCCAGAACTGCTCGGAGAAGAGGCTGCGCAGTTTGTTTCGGAGCTCGGGGTCGCTGCAGAGATGGGGCTTTGTGGAGGAGACGAAGGGTTGGGTGACGGTCGGGGGGGTTCTTCTTGGGTAGGGTGAAAAGAATGTGAATGGTCCTCCATAGGAGCAGAGCTTAAAAGGTGTAGGAAATAGGGAAACCGCCTCGTTCAGTGTTGTTGATTAGTTGAGAGAAAGTGGTCTGGAGTTTGATTCAAATGGCATCTCTGTTAATGGCGAATAATGGCGGTGGTGGGCATATTGATACTATATATATTCAGGTGAAGACAGGAAGAGAGAGATTACTGCTCTGCGAAGGAAACAGCAGACTGAACGACAGAACATCGTCATATGTATTACTCCTGTCTCAATAGTGTAATTTCTTCCTGGGGACGAAATATTTGCTAAAACCCTACAATCGATGAATTATCTGGTGTCTAAATATTCAACGGACACAAGAATAAAAAATTTAGATTCCATTTTCATTAGTTTTGTTCGATGTTTCTTCGAATGTTTCGACGTTAATTCAGACGCATCTCCTCCCGCAGTCGACACCATGGCAAGCGACAACTAGTTTTTGATTAGACAGCCTGAAAACCAATCTCTCGTTATGACCTGTAGCAAAGAAGAAGACTCTTAGAAAGTTTCGTCCTTGGAAATCAGCAATCCCTTTAAATATTCCTTTAATTTTTATACATCCCAAAAGCCATTTTTATATTCCACTGCAAATCGCAAAATGCCCTGATGACCTCTGAAAAAATATAGCTTGACGAGGTTACGAAGAATAACCTCTTACTTCCATGGAGGAAAATGCAATCGTTCAGACAACAAAAGGATGACGGATCGGAGCAAGGCTGTAAACTCAGATCGGCTTAGCCACGGCGCCTGAAAGTAAAAGATGAGGTGCATGGGAGGGCAAACGTGGCTAAAGAAGCGTCGAGTCCATTATTTTGAAGCGTTTTTATGATTATTAAGCATGTGCCTGCGATGGCCAGCCGAGCCCACTGGTTCAGAACGTTGGAACTCTCAAAGGCAGCCACAGACTGAAACAAGTTGGACCAGCTTGCAAACTTCGAAAGAGAAGGCAGCCATTTTTCTTCACTCCTTCGACTCCCGCCGACAACTTATTTTCTTCGACATTTAAGTTTTACTCCATTATGATGCTCTGTAAATCTCTTTGTTCTTGAGAATTCAACCGATGAGATTAGAAGAACCACCGTGATTTTTGAAATACTCTTATAAACATTTAAAACGTGTATCCACCGTTTGTTGTAATTTCATGTTCTTTGCACTTGTCGTCGCATGAGAATATTCAGGTTTACAGAACAACAAAATTATACTCCGAAATAAAGATAGTTTTGATAAGCTGTACTCTCTTGGACCATCAAACAAGTCGTTTTAAACACCAAACCTATTGAAATGGTCGGACTTTTTTCCGGTCGGACTTCTTTTTTGTAATTTACAGAAAAGATAGAACTCAAAAGACCCATTTGCTGCGGGAGGGTATGGGGTAGATGGTAGGATTAGGAATAATAAAGAAGAAGGTGAAATAAGCAAGCAATTGAAGAGTGCATGGAAGCAGACAGTATGATAAGATCTTGGCCCAAAAAGTTCGGCCCAATACGTCTGGTCGGGCCCAATGGCTAACTAGGGCTGACCTTTCAAACAGGAATTAGCGCCAACTAATCGGTAGATAATTGGAGGGGGTGAAAACTCGTTTAGCTATTAACACTTCCATTTCCAAGTGGAGCATGCTCTGCTATGGCCACCGGCGACCTTTTCTCGGCCTTGATCTCGGACATTAAGACTTACTCAGGGAAGGGCCCTCTCCTTCCTTGGCTTAAGTATTTTCTGAAATGCTGGCCCTTTTGTACGTCCGTTTCTTGAGTTATCTGATTCTTGTTTTGGCTTTTCTTCGCAGAGGAATCAGGAGGATTAAGGACTCTCTGCCCTCGGAAATTCTGGACGAGAACCTTCCTTGGTTTTTGCAAAAATGCACGATTACATTCGACTCCGATCCCCGTTGCAGAGACGATGTGCGATATCTCCGCGTCTGGCTACAGTTGGTAACTGATCGACTCTTTCATTTTTGGGGTTAATTTTTTTCTATCTTCAAGCTGTTGTTTGGCCGGTGAGAAAATAGTTGTTCAAATTCGATTTGATGGATAACAATTAAAATGAGCGACAATCAATATCTCAGACCGTAGCCAAAACTACGTGTCCGCTGTTATTTTATGTTTGATACTTACTATTTCTTGCAGTTAAGACTTTTGATGAACAGATGGACTATGTTGATGATCAAAGAGCGTTGTTGAGAAACATGGAGGAGAAACGCATTGGAGTAACACGGGCACTGTTTTACCTGGCTTATGCTTTATACCATGGGAAGGTTAAGAAATTTGATGAGGCTGATACGATGTATCGCTTAGGAGTACAGAGGTGAAATTCTACAAACATGAACATGGACAAATCAAATATAATATGTTCATTAGAATTAATACCAAGTTCATCCCTAGTTGATGCCAATTTTCTGTGTTGACATGATACTTAGTAGTTGTTTCAGTAGACGCTTCCACTGTTCGAGTATTTTTCAGTAGAAACCTTTTGTGGAATTCTCAATTATCAGCTCAATGTTGTACTAAATTCCATCTGATTTCATATTTAGATGATAAGAAAAGGGGACAGATTTGAATATAACACTCACTTTCTATGGCTGATCAGGCTGGCAGAGCTTGGAGTAGTTGCAAAAATCATACGAGCAGTTTCTTCATCGCATGCAAAGACACAATAAAAAGAGAAATAAGGTGCTAATATTGATTTTACATTTTGATTAATGGTCTCTTTTTGAAAAAAGGCCCATTGATAACATGTTTGGAAAGCCAATGGAGTTTGTCAGGTCCAGAAGGTCAAGGAAGCAAGAAAAACAACCTTAAACGAAAATGGATTTTGGTGGGTTCTCTATACTTGCTGATGATAATTTGGAGCAGCCAGATCAACCATCAACAAAAGCGACACAAAAATCAACCGTAGAGGACCTGTTTGAACCCACGATGTTTACGAAAGAGGCTCGGGATGAAATCAATAAGTTGTTTGGAATGTCAATGGATTAGCATGACATATGTTGTTGTAATTTTGAACATGAGACTTGTGTCACTATGTGCTGAGAATGTCCAATTTTTTGAGTTGGAATGATCATGTAAAATTTATTCCCTTCAATCAATTATTGCCTGAAAGAGACTGAGATGAGCAAAACCAAGAACAGTCTGGTTTATTTATGAAAAGAGGTTTGGTACATGGACATCAAAAATGGAAGATGAACATAGCAGTATCACAGAAGCTAAATACAATCATCAATCATAAGAAAGATCATTGAGTCAGAGGTCTAGTGTAAATGGATCACAAGCTTAGTCTTCAATGGTTGGAGAGCAATTATTGGGACGGAAAGCCAGGGGACCGGCTGCATAAATCACAGCCTTATAGTTCTTCTCAACAAAAATCTTGTTTTCGAAACGAAGAGGCGCACCATAAAGCCCGTAATTGATGTTGCTCAAAAGGTTGCAAGTTTTCAAAGGAGAAGAGACTAGTCTGACTTTGCAGGATTGGAGAGGATGGTCCAAGTAGGGGTTGACAATCTTGTAGCCTTCGAGCTGTGCGTAGAAATAGCCATTGGAGTCGGTTTCGAAAACCTTGTAGAACTTGACTTGGTTTGTGTAGCTTTTGCAAATAACGCTCACTTTAGCCGATTGGATCGGTTTGGCATCGGTAAAAGACCATGTTCCCTTCTTGGCGCAGCTCTGGCAATAGACAACACCTTCAACCACCACTGCAAAGTCCTTCACTGGTGGCTTGGGAACGGTGGGACTTTTATCTTCTGTGGCAATTGTGGAAAACAAGGCTAGAGAGAGAAAGAGCAAAGAAAAGAGGATCATGGTGTTGGTGATTGCCATTTTGGCTAGGTTTTAGATGACGGAAAATTGGAGGAAAGCTGTGAGGGAATGTTTTTGGGGGAGGAAGTTTATACATGGATATGTTCTTCTGTTGACGTGGGAGCTACTAACTCTTCTTCAGACTTGAGTGTTTTACGTGAAAGCCACTTTCTTCTTATTTTTATACAGATAATTCTGCCGTCACCAATTCAGCTAGAGAGAGAGAGAGATGAAGGCAAACCATAGAAAGATCGCATGTCTGCATTGAATTTTCCCCATTGAACTCCAGTCAAGGTTTTTTTAAGCTGCTGGGTTGTTGGTGGAGAAGGCTAGGGTGGGCATGGATCAAGTTTGTTTCAGTTCGACCTGACGCTTTTTTGTGGGTTCAGTTTTTTCATGAGGCCCAAAAACTGACCCGACCCTCGAAACTAGACTGGTCAGATCGGTTGTGCCCAGCCCTAGACGGCAATAAGATGGAGGCAGAATCTCATTGAAATCAGGGTACAACGAGAGGCAGGTTCACCGTGGTTACCGTTCAAGAATCCTTCAAAAATAGAGCTCAGATGAATGACAAACCTGAAGATGAAATCCGAGGAATCTGTGCAAATATAGTTCAATATTTGTCATCTGGAAAATGGGTGAATCATAGGGTACAGTGACAGAGAGCAATCTCTCTCATGATTGGTTTCAAATCTCTGGAGGAAAAGACGGTAAATCTTGGATTAAGTTGATGCATACATATTACACGGGTTTTTGATACACACTTTCTTGAGTTAGCACCCATAAGAGGACCAGGACCATAGCAAAGACGGTAAATGCTCAAACCATCTACAAATTTACAGTCAAACCAGCCTCTATAACTAAGCATAATTACAAAGAAAATTTTCACTGAGCTTCAGTTGACATGATCTCTAGCTCTGCCCACCAAAGAGGCGAGAGCCTCGGACTTGCTTCTTCAGCTGATATTCCTGTTATTGATCTCAATCTCACGCTCACCTCTGACATCTCCGGCCTTAATCTCCAATCGGGATGACTACACGATTTTATAACTTGTCCAATGAGCTCCAGCTGTTCCGGTTTGAATTTCTTCAGCGTGGGATCCACAATCTGTTGCAGCGTTTTCTCTCCTCTCAAGTAATCCGATGCCCAATCCTCGGATGAATCTCCATCCACCGAATACGGAAGTCGGCCCGTCATCATTTCAAACAATATCACTCCAAAGCTGTAAACATTACTATCAGAGCTTCCTCCCATGGCTGTATTTACAAGACTTACGCTCGACGACTCTCGATCTGTTGGTACTGAATCGTTCCAAAAGCTCATCTCTGCAAGCTTGGCTGCATAGTCTTCGGTGAGACTTACTGCAGAAGAAGTGAGATTATTGTGGATAATTGGTGGATTCATTTGGTGCATATGCTCTAGGCAAGAAGCTATGCCTACAGCTATTCGCAATCTCATTCCCCAATCCAAGTGCTCCGATTCTTGTACTGCAAGATCAATCATATTTTAGAGTTTCAATTTAACTAAGAATGCATATGCTCGAATATTGTTCCGTTTAAATACCGATTTTTTATATAGAATTATGTTGTGAATTTCAACTTGGTACTTACTGTGTAAATGCTCGAATAGCGTTCCATTGGGGGCATATTCAAATACCATCATTCGAGCAAAAGGCTCTTCGTCCTCGCAGTAGCCAATAAGGTTGACGAAATTCTTGTGGTTCACTTTCGATAGTGTGTCGATCTAAATATCAGCCATGGGATATAAGTAGAAACAGACGCGATTAATAAGAAAGAAATAGAATTTGATTTCGACATGTACCTTTTTCCTAAACTGCAATTCGAGCGTGTGAGGCCAATCACTGGCGGACTTGGCTGCAAGACAGGCAACGGCTATTTCAACTCCACTCGATAATGTCCCTTTGTACACCGTTCCGATTGGTGTCACCCCAATCACATTACTAAAATCTTCACAAGCTGTTAGGAGCTCTGATTTCTTGAGTTTTGGAACGCCTGAAAATACATACTAAGCTAGTCAATTACAGAGATAAAAAAAGGGTCATGTTCATATTTCATTTTTGGCAAAGAATTTTACCAGTAACAAAAGCTTTTTGGAGCTGTCCACTTAATCCCATCGCCCAAGGTCGAACAGGTACCTTTTTGAAGACAAAGAGGTACATACAGACACCGAAAACGAACAGAAACAAAGCACCTCCAATGATTCCAGCTAAAACTCCAACAGACATCGAAGATGACTTTCTAGAAGTTGTCGATGAACCGTTTTTCGAAGGGGAAGATAGCGGTGGAGAGAGATCGAGTGGAGGAGGAGGAAGAGCTGGAGGAGCTGGAGTTGGATCGACCCTTGGTTGAGGTTCGGGGAAGGCAGATGATGTTGGAGGGGGAGGTGATAGTAAATGTGGTGACGAATGATCGGCCGGAGATGTATACATCCTCATCGGAGTGTTTTCTTGGATTAGTTTCCTCTGATTGACATTATCAGCTTGAGAAGCATATCTGATAGAGAATGAAAAAATAATCAGCAGAAAACATGCATTTTTTAGATAAATAAAGTTCATCGAAACTGTGAAGCTATTTCAATTGATATTTCCTTTCATTCAGCTAGGAAAACGCACCTCGAGTAACATTTCTTGTTGCACGATGATATTCGATTTTGAGTTGAAATCGATAATCTATTCTCTTGCGCTTGAAATAACCGAGGTTCACTAGTTTCACACGATGAGATGCCAAGAAGCTCATTTTCATCCAAAAGACTGCAAAAGAAATAAAAAGCTTTACTAATTAGAGAAATGATACGAAACGATGAAAATGGAAACTTTTTCCCAGATATAACAGCCATACACGATTCCGCGAGAGAGTCTGGAGTCGAGATCGGATGGCAGAGGTCCAAAAAAGCAGTTGTGTCTTAGATCTAGCATCTCTAATTCTCCCAAACTTCCAAATCCGTCCAGGATTTTCCCATAAAATGAGTTGTTTTTAAGAATTCTGAGGCCGAGTAACGCGCAAGAACTAAAAAATGACAAACTAGACGAAGAATAAACCACAAATCACAAAAAAACAAAGTTAAAATCTTACATCGATTTCACATGGACTAAGTGCCTGAGCTCAGATGTTAGAGTTCCTTCCAGACATAGATCTATCAAGTTTCTACAAATCGGATACCCCAAAATTTACTTCCATTATTCAGTGAGAGATTTGGCTAATAAATACCAATATGAATCTATGAATGAATCAGAAAAAATTATAGATTTTTCAAAAAGAAAAAGAAATTTCACTCACAAAGACACGACTTTTCCATCCAAGCATTCAACGCCACACCAGGAGCACGGATCAGTCTGTCCATCTTCGTCATTCCAACTCAATAACGCACTGAACGGGTCATTTACTATTTTTTCCTTGAAGCTCAACAGAGCCAAACCTAAACGCAGAGAGAGAAGACCAATTTAGGACATTCTCACTCGATTTTCAGACATAGAACCATTAGGAAAATATGAAATCTAGAACATCCAAGCATGAAACCAAATCTATCACCTTCATCGTTCAGTGACCAACACAAACCGAAGCTCAAACAAATGACGACCAAACAAAACACTCCAACACGATCCTTTAGCCGATGACACTTCCGATTTTCCAGCATTTTGGCGACGATCAAGCTAATCCGCAGCCCAGAAAGAGAAACCCAGATGAGCTATCGACGATCTGAAAAGGGCCGACTCTTTTCATCAAAACAAGCTTGGAAACTAGATTGGAAACCAGTATTGAAAGATCTAGTTTGGGATAAGAAAATGGGTGGAGATCAAAAACCATGTTCTAGCACTTGAAATCAAAGTAAAAAGAGTTCACCTTTTCGAAAACGCGTTTGCTGAAAGCAGCTTGC
Source organism: Begonia fuchsioides (assembly GCA_003255005.1). Classification (NCBI taxonomy): domain Eukaryota; kingdom Viridiplantae; phylum Streptophyta; class Magnoliopsida; order Cucurbitales; family Begoniaceae; genus Begonia; species Begonia fuchsioides. The sequence continues at coordinate 759,892 of QAOC01037663.1, read as the reverse complement.
AGTACACCAAAAGTAAGTTCGAAGAGTAATGCTCCATAGAACTCCGATCCGATTGGACCAAAGGCTGAGTGGACTGAGTCCAAAGCCGACGCCTCACGTCAAATGGTTGCAACGTGGGAGTGGGGATTAGAGAAATGGACAGGAGACGCGTTTGGATGCATCGCTTTTTTCAAATCGGCAACACTTGGGACGACGTCGTTCTAGCTCAAAACCAAACACGGCCTTAAAGAATCAAGTAATAACAACGATGGTAGACTTTTAGAAGTCGTTGATTTGACCCACCGATTTCTATCATTTCTTTATATTTATATTTTGAGATAATCTCGTGGTACCATTTGGGCAGTTTCCATGGTGTTGCACGAAGGGTTGAGTTCATAAATTTATAATTAAATATCCTTTAAAAAGATTTATGATATGTTAGATGCGCGAATTGAGTCGATTTTGTTAATTTTTGGTGACAAATTTATGCAATTATATCGACTTGAGACTATGCTTGATGTCTGTATTTTGCTTATGACCTCGAGTTATTGGTTTAAATGTTTGGATCTCATGTAGTAGATGCTCGATAAGGGTGTGACACGTTATGACAATGTTGATTATGATGGGCAAACCTGGACCGAACCGTGAATTGCACACCGGAATTGCCGGTTTTAATTTGATATTGGTTTTAATTTTTAAAAAACCGTGAAATTCAATTCTAGTTCTATTTCGATATAACAATGTCCACCCCTAATGTTGATAAGTAGTAACAAATCAAGACCCACAGGTCGAACAACCCACCAATCATCGGCCAACCGTTGATGCGGCAATTCTGGATTCTCAACATTTCGGCATATTCCATTTGATATGTTATCTTAATTGACCAATCATTATTTGATGCGTTAACGAGTATTTTTAAGACGATAAATCAAGAAAATATAAGAGATCGGCCTCTTCAACATTGAAAAAAATAGGCAAAAATATGGCTGTAATGCGTTTAGTCATTTTGCCAAAAAGTAAATCTCAAAAACATAGGTTCACAACATTATACCTTTAAATCTTCACTCCGTTATCCCGGGACCTCCATTTTCCACGTCTACTTCTCCCATTCCCGTGTCATCTTCTTCTTCGCTATCTTCATCTCCACTTATCTCCTCGTTGTCCTCTCGAAGCTTCGCCATGTGTTCGGCAAGTAACTTATCATCCCGCTCGCTCACCTGAGGTCAAATAATCGTGGGCACCAATCAATATCAAAACTTTGCAAAAATCTGGTTTCAGATACATCAAAAAGTTTTAAGGAATTCTAAACATAAAAGTGACAAAAAAATCTTCGTATGAAATGGCACTCACGGCTCTAGGCGCTTCCTTCACCACAAGTTTTCCCTTGTGTTTTTCGATTGCCTCAGTACATGCGATGATTGCGTTATTGAGGACTGTTATTCCTTGTTCCTGCAAAACCCAGAGAAGTTTCAAACACGGGGCTGTATATTTGTCACTTAAAATTTCTACTGGGCCTTTACTAACCTTGTCAAGAGTTTGAGTAGTAAGAACATATAGAGGAGGAGCAACTAGCTTAATTTTAACAGGACAATCATCATTGCCAGCAGCTTCAGCCCTCCTCATTGCTTCCTGGATATGTTATAATATCTACTGTCAAGTTACTTGAAAATCTATAAACGGAATTTTAAGATTATCAAAAGCCGTCATTGAACCTACTTTAATGTGAAGGACGCCGTCAAACTGAAAACATTTCATCTCGATATCAGCTCGAACTTTTAGAGGTTGGGGAGTCATTCTCCTCCTAATATTCTTTATCAGTGCTTCTTTGACCTCCTCTGTAATAGCAGGAATTACCTTGGTCACCTATAGAACATGAAAGCAAATTGATTTAGTCAGCACATGGAGGCATTTCTTCCAATATTTCAACGGAATAAGATTTTTACCTCCTGCCCACCAGGACCAGTCTCCTTAACTTCGCGGGTGAGTGAGTTTAGAACTGAATCAGGATCAGTGACAATGACCTTGAAGGCCTGCATAGAAGAGTTCGAGTTCAAAATTATCACTCCAGAAGACCAAAAAAAGCTGCAATATAATCTTACCTCAAATGCATGACCATATTTCCGGTATAAAGGCCAGCCAACGTGGATATATAGGTCCTGAAAGATTTTTGAACAACAAAATTAACTTTATTCCAAATAGAGTGCTGCTAGAAAAAAAAAAAAAGTCTCGCCAAGAGCATCTGGACATTCAAGCAGTTCTACTACACTATTGGAACATGAATGACAAAGAAAAATAGATAATCACCTGAATTCATATACTAAATAGTCTAGCTGTAGACAACAGATTTGAGGTCGAGTATCGACACAAGCCCTAAAACCATACTTCTCAACCAAAAGTTTTAAATACTATAATACCAAAACTCCGTTCAGTTACACAAAATAAAAAAAATGTCAATTGCATCAAACCGACATCAAACTCCATAGTGGAACGCTTACCTCTAAATCTATATTCAGCGTCTCAGCAACATGGCGCATAATCGAGTGAACGAGCTTGCTCTTGTTATATCTTTCTTCACAAGCCTGGATATCTTCCTCAGAGACTCTCCGCTTGCTCAGATCTATGTATCCTTTCTCCCTGTCGACCCTGAGGACCATGACAGGCTCGATACGACCCACCCTGATCAGACTGCTAACACTACGGATCCTACGGCGAGACAGCTCGGAGAAAAGAATCATACCCTCGATGTTATTGTACTCGAGGAGAGAGACATATGCTCCCATATCCGCAATGTTTTTAACCTGAATCATCACGGCCATATCAACCTCTGGATACCTGGCCTCGTACATTCGGCACTCCAAATTAGGGGCGTGGGAAGCCATCGTTGCCAATTCTTCAACCGAGAATCGCAGAGTGCAAAGAACAAAATTTAAGCGGTTCGTCTCCCTCTGAGAGAGCGAGAAAGAGAGACCTAGACTGTTTTTGCTTTCCGTCCGAAGGGCGAGATACGGGAAGTAATTAGGGTTTATATAATAATTAGGATATATATGAATTTACTCAATTATTAAAATCAATTTATTCTGAATTTTAATATGATTTTAATTTCAGAAAAAAAGGATTTTAATCAAATTATAATATTTCTACCCTTTTATCACGCAACTGATTAAAATGAGCAATATTTTTAAAATAAAATAAAAAATCTTATATAATTTAAGTTTATTATCAAAACTTTCTTTTAATTATCTGTAATAAATATTTAATAATTCAAGGTATAAATTGATATTTAATTACGAGTAATAACCAAACTATAGTAAGATTAGTCCGATCCCTATTATGCAGAGATGAAGCCAAAGAGACAAGAAACAGAGTACACTATCTCAAGTTACAAGATCTAAACTTGACAGTTCTTGAACTCCGGAGACCCCAACTTTTGGAAGGAAAGGCTAAAAATGGCAGAAAAAGATGGTATAAGAACAGACATTGACGGCTATAACTCATCTTTGTCGGATCGTTTGTCACTGTTCCACACCCAAGAGAGCCACCGAAACAAGAAAAACTTACTGGTTCCTGGATTCTCCTCCCGTCCTTCCAATTCCACTGCACAGACTGCGTTGTAGTCTTTCTTCAGATGAGGAACCAATACTCTTTCCTGAGAAATTAAAACCAATATTCTAACTTAGACACCAGAAACAGGATCAAATCCAGTTGCTCTGTGTAAACTAATAATCTAGTTGCTACCTTGAAAACTTCAAACGGGCAGAAATCCGAGCCATCGCAGGCCTGCTTAATATTTTCAGTTAGAAAGTTAGAAAATCTTACAGACTTCCACTCAAATATAGTTTAACATTTTCAAGTTCATCTGGAATTCACAAATTTTAAGTTGTCTTTTGAAATAAATACACATGCTATGCCAGTATAAGCAAGAAAGAATCGCTGAAATAGCGTATAAAAGATTAGTGGCTTACCGGCAGTGGCATGGGAACTTCATTGTGCAGTACCTGCACGAAGTACTTGTTTGTGGAATTAGCTGGGCAGCTATATAGAACCAGCATGTTATTCCCAGCAAAAGGCGCAACATGGCTGCCCTTCCAAGTTCTCTCCTGTGGAGGCTTTGGGGGATATTGCAAAGGTTCTTCCCTTTGTATCTTTTGATAGTCTTAAGAAAAAACATGCAACAAAATCTTGAAGTCTCATCTAGCAAACAAGTAATAGCAAAAGAATCAATCAAATCTACCAGATTGAGAGAGCACTTACCAGTCCCTTCAAGAAAAAGCCCAAGCAAACATGAGAACGGCACCACAGTTTCGGCATGTGCAAAGCGAAGTCTTGCCTTTTCGTAACTTCCCGGAAGTTGGTTTTCTGAAAGCAGTAAATGAGACAACTAAAATGGAAATGAATAATTTTCACTTATTCAAATGTCTTTAAAACTTGCAGAAAAAAAAGAAAAAGAAAACTGCAGTAGAATTAGAATAAAACAGTTTCAATTAGTTTTGATGCAGGCAAACAGAAGAAGAAATGTCATACAACTCCAAAGCTACAAAAAGATGATACTAATAAGCAGACCTTCATTAGCCTTAATCGCTTGTTCTATGGATTGTACAACATCTTGAAGTAGTGGCACTCCCATGTGATAATTTACTGATTTTCCATATCCTTTTAGCATAAAGCCCTCCACATCATCGGCCCACTCAAGCAAAGCAACCTAAGAACAGTCATAAAATAACAGTTGCAGCACTCCTCAAATAAATATAATGCAAAAACAATTCATACTATATGTGATTTTCTTCTAGCCATAAAAGCTTTAGAGCATTGTTGCACGTAAAAAGAATGAACTACTATGAATTCATAGGAGAATCGGTATTTCTTTCATTCACTTTCAATTCATGAATAAATTGCTTGAAGAAAAAAAGACAATTTTACAAGTTTAAGATCATCTCAGGAGATCAAAAGTTATGTTCAGACAAAAAGTTGAAAACTTAAAGACAACCTATAACTAATGTTTTCTACCAATAAAATTTTTCAAGATTTTATTTTGGGGTTGGAGATGAGTAGTGCTGGCAATCGAGCCGGCTCGAGCCCGGGAAAGGCCGGCTCGTCGAGCCTGACGAGCCAAACGAGCCGAGCCTTTCGAGCCTATTCGAGCCGGCTCTGTCGAGCTTTTTTAAAAAAAATTTGGCTCGAGCTGCCTTGCGAGCCTCGAGCCTAAACGAGCGAGCCGATCCGAGCCAGTCGAGCCTGTCGAACCTAAATGAGCCGAGCCAAACGAGCCAAACAAGAAAAAAAAAATTTCGTATATTGAAGTTGTATAACTTATTCGATATTATGTAATGACCAATTTATGCATACTGTTTTCTTCAAGCAAAAAAAAAAATTGCATGATAACATTTGTATGTATCTCCTCCATTACGCAAAAGAAACACGAAACAATACCATCGAATAAATATCTCAAAGAAACTCGAAGACAATAGCATCGAAAGTTCGAAATATAGAATCAGCAGCATGCAACATGTCTTTTACGAATCGAAATAGAAACACTGAAAGCATCCAATTTGAAATCAATTTGCAAAAGAGTTAACAATTAATACTCATGCATTGTACGAATCGAAATAGAAACACTGATAAATTTTATTATGGCACTCTACAAATCAGAAGTAATACATATAGACATCGTGAGCGCATGCGAAAATAAAAGAAGTAAATCATTTTTCATTTTTTCATACAATTTTATTATGGCGCCTCGCAATGTACTGCGGGGAATTCGCTTAAAACTTGGATTAATGAATTGTTGTATAAATTCTACGGTTCCCTCGTGATCAAAGATTGAGAGAGGTAACTCTCGTTGTGCCACAAATTTTGCAGCACTTTCTCGCATTCTATCATGCGAATAAACAAAATTTCTGGTTCCCAGAGCGTTTAATTGAGATTGCATACAATCTTTCATATGCAGTTGCTCGTGAATCCATAATAAATAATGACTATTTTGAACAAAAAATCTACTTAATATCGTTCACCAATTTGTTGCTGCTTGTTAATTGCAGTAGAACGATGCTTGAAGGCTATAGAGTGATTTGCATAGAGAGTTTACGTAAAAAAATTATCAGCTAACTTATACAATTTATAGAATTTACGCATAACAGCTACATGCGGTTGACCTTTAGTTTTAAAACGGTCGACCTTACGTTACCGTTGCATATGGATGTTATAGCCGTTACATTATAACGGTCGCCCTCTTTATAAAAACGGTCGACCTTTTTACAACTACCGGTCGACTCTTTTTTCCACGCGGTCGACACTTTCACAACAATCATGCGTATTGCGGTCGACATTTAATTAGCGGTCGACACTTAAAAACGTTCTGGAACGTATAGCGGTCGACATCTTATTTTGCGGTCGGCCATCCAAATTTACATATGCATTAAGTGGCGACCGCGTGTATACTAAGTGTCGACCGCACTACAAGTAGTCCGAGCCAACCGAGCCAGCTCTCGGGCTGGCTTTCGAGCCGGATCGGTTGGCTCGGTATTTCTGAGCCCACGAGACAACTCGAACGAGCTGCACTTTCGGGCTCGGATCGAGCTTTTACTCGAGCCGCTACAGTGCCGAGCAAGCCGAGCGAGCCGGCTCGCTCGTTTGCCAACACTAGAGATGAGTGACCAAAAATGAAGATTATTTAGAAATTCATAAATAATATTCCATTCCTCATTGCAAAATTCATAAGGTTCTAGCAGAAATTCATCCCTTTTAAAGAGAAGACACTAAATAATAGGAAATCATGAGATAATATTCCATTCCTCATTGCAAAATCGTGATGCGTGATTTGTTTTTTTTTGTCAGCATATTTTACACTTAAACTTCTAAATAATAGCATTTGGTAGTATTAAAAAGTCAATAACCAATGAAATAAAAAATAATAATTATGCAGTAGTTAGAAACAGTAGTAACCTCAGACTGGCTAAAAAGTCTGCAGGCTTGATCTGTGATATCCAGTAGTGATGCCTCCTGAAAGCAAAACAAATCTTGATATTTCTCTACTTTCAGGAGCTCTTAGAAAATAAATGCAATACCTGTTTGCACAGAAACCAGAGGGAAGAGATATCCTGCCTAGTAAAATTCAGCTCATAGCGTTTTGTTAATGCATAAGTGATTTCTTCAAAAATTGGTTCCTTGATCTTCTCAACTGCAGGTTCCTGACTTTTCCTGAAGTCCTGCATTAAATTTCACCAATTTCAAGCAAAAAAAATCAAAGAGAAGCATCCCTACTAAGCTTTCTAGGAAAAATCAGAAGTAAAAAGTAACATGGCTTCCAAATGCATAATGTGCATTTGTATCAAAGTAAATAACCAAGATGGTGAATTACCTTGTAATTTTGGCAAGAGTCAAAAAATCTGAGTAAAATATCACTTGCCCGACTTTCACTTGTTACAGCAAAAGCTCGATGACGACCAGGTCCTAGATTTCCTTTTTCACTAAATAGTCCCATTCCAAAAGCCACAGCACTAGCTGACGCTCGAGGAACCTATCTCATTAAAAATGGAAGGCAAACGAGCAAAAAGAAAACAGTAATTAGACAATATAGGCACACCTTGTACCTGTTCTAGTTAGTTATTGATAGGTAATGACTGAAATTTTTCATTTTAAAATAAATACCTGAGTTGCTTTGATCGTATATACATCCGGGTGATAATCCTCACTAAACAAGTTGGGAAATTTTCTTCTAGTCCTTATTCCAAGATCATACAATTCCTCCTCTCCTTTGCTGACTAATTCTCCACCCTTTAGTTTCCCTTTCCAGGGGGATTTCCATCCCCATAACCAGAGAGGAACTTTCTGCAGAGAAGATTTCTGTTCTTTTGCAACTTCCAAAAGCACTTCCAATCGATCTGCCAAATTGTTTAACTCATTTATCCGCTTCTTTGTTGGAGAACGAGTTCCATGCCTGGCCTAGATATAAAATCACATTGGGTCTACTTTATAATAAATTGGTTTAAATGGAAGAAAAAAAAACTCTTGGTGTGAATGGGAAAAAGAAGAAGAAGATTATAAATGGAGAATGTTTGGTGAAGCAGAAGAAAATGTAAACAAAACAGAAACAGGAGATCGGATTGTTTTTTTCTGAAAACCTTTGAGTATTCTGATCGACAAAGTACTTCACATGGGTCAAGAAAAATCCTTCAAATTCTCACACAATGTACAACTAATGATTCGGCAACTAAGCTCCCAGTATGATTTGCTACTTCTAATAAAAATGGAATTTCATGCTCATGGGTTTTTTGAGAATACTATAGAATGCATCATTGGAGGCAAAAGGCTAATTATTTAACGGGTTGAACAAAGTTATTTCTGGAAGAAAAAAAACTTACCACAAGATTCAGGTGAATAGGAGCACAGCCATCAGGAATATTCGAAGCTGCGTTTAGGTCATTAGTTTCACGATTAATTGCGCCGTATCTGTAGATAAGAAAACTCAAATTAGTAAATTAATCACGAACCCTTCCCTCGTTTATCAAGTTTCCCTCGTTTACTAATCAGTAATCGAGGAATTGCAATTAAAGCGTTCAGTTTCGCACATCCCTACACATATCCGATAAAGGTCGGTGAATAAATTCTTAATTTGAATCTAACAAAAAAGTAAAAAAAAAAAAATTCGCGAAGAAGAAAATAGCTATGAAAAAGAGAAAATGACCTGGTGACGGTAGCCAGATGCTGGCGAACATCGAATGGGTCTTCAGCGATGGAACGAGAGAAGAGGAATAGCAGAAAAATAGACATAGCGGGAACCTTCTCCATTGCGCCTCTGAGCTCGGCCGTAACTCCAAACTTTAATAAACCGAAAAGAGGGACGCACCGCCCACAAGCAATCGAGGCACGTGGCACTCTGCCGTTACTGGATCCGGCAGAAATTCTCGGTTTTTACAGTCAGCGTTACTGGATCCTTCTGTCCACTTTCTTCTCCTTGAAACACTTGGCCAGAGACCCGTCTTCTTCCTCAAGTTTCTTGGGCCTGGAGAGCTTTGGAATGCTCTCATTTCAACCCATTTCTGTGGATCCTTACAGCTTACAAGCAAATGAATTTCAGACGTGGAGATACAGAGATTTTAGTTTATCTGACAGCGCACCCATGATCTGGACAGACATTTCAGTAAACAATGGAATCGAAGATTGCGAAAGATTAGGAGGAGAGATTTGCATGAACAAATAAAAAAAGCTCAAATACAAACGAAGATCAAAGCGAAGTATGATGACAGAAAACCAAGCATCTCGAAAATGAATCTTGACAACCACGATGCACATTTAATGTTGGCATTGGAGGGCTCGCATTTTTGCTTCTAAAGTGGTGAAGATGTCTGTTTTTCCCCCCCATAATCTATTCTCCTCAAAACTTCAAAACATGTTCTTCACAGAAACCAAACACAAACAGCATGGTTCTTCTTCCATTTTTCTTTTTCTTTTCGTAGTTAATATGTTTTCTTCTTTCTAGAGCTTCTAGGGTCTTTAAACATGTACAATGTGATGACAGAGCTATCGTTAATGCTGGCACTCAATCCAATCTTTTGTTTATCTGCATTAACCCAAAATGCTTCTCTGTCTTCATCTTTTACCATCGTCTTCTCGTTGCTTAACCAAACCCTCCTTTTTCTGCTATGAACCGAATTAGAAGTAACAACAATTCACATTTTTCACCATTAGCTTTAGTTCTGATCTGCAGAAATGATGCATGTGAGCTAGGGTTTGTAGTTTTCATCAAGAGAGGAGGAGGACCAAACAAAAGTCTTCCTTCTTCCACTCGAAACCACCCCGTATGATATTGCTAATCCTCACTCCAAAGAGACAAACGTGAACGCTGAAAGAGAACAGAAGAGCCATGTTTTAGTTTGCAGAAGAAAATAAAAGGCTTGGAATCATGTGATGTGCAATAAATGCTCATGACATAGGGTTCTACAAAGTCATACGAATTTCTATTTATATAATTAATCTCTCCCTCGAAATGGGTTTCATTTTCAATACTAATAATGCTCATAATCAACATGATCATGTCAGGATCTCATTAAATTGATGGTGGGCTGTGTGTTTTTAGGTTTTCTAATCTCACGAATCATCATGCAGTGTTCAATAAACTCGTGCAAACCATGTGATGCGGAATCATCCATGCCAATTGCCACAGGGTAGACAAATTTTCAGTACAATAATTCTGAAATCGTCCATGTATTTTAAACAAAGTAGAGTATTAGCTGTTTAGAAAAGGAAACCCTATCAACCAGTAGTCTTCTTGGAAACCAGAAAACAATTCTGGGTCACTGCTTTCCTCGTTGAAAATACTGTAAAATAAATGGTTCTATCTTTTGGGGAGAGTATATGATTTCACGTGAATGTTTGTGGGTCGATAAGAAAAAAAAACATTCACGATCTCTAATGGTCGTCTCTCCACTTAGGGTTTCTGGACGACATTAACAAATGTTTTCTTCGTTTCAACCCCTATGCACAGTTCCAGACAGTGACTGTTAGAGAGAGAGAGAGAGAACGTGGATAGCAGTTTAGAGAGTTGCGACCAAATCCAAGGGTTCGGCGGTCAACCATAACTGCTAGGTTTTGCTCAGCTACATGTCCCTCTCGGAAAACCTACTCGAAGAGAGCAACCCTAACTTCTGCGTTCATCTGTATGATTCCATTTTAAGAGATGACCCACAAAAATCAAACTCGTAACTCGTAAGCTATCAATACTGCAAACTGCCTACTATGAGAGGTTCCTTAACAGCATAGGATTAGGTCATAAAAAACTAATGGCTAGCTCTAAATTTCCAATAAAGTTTTATTTCATATTTAATGGAACCAAGGCTCAATTCGAAGAGCTCCCTTCTTTACCTTGGAAATCAAATTGAATGCTCCACGTTTCATGCTAGGGTTTACGTATTCAATCGATTAATATTGCAAAAGAGAGAGGCATGAAACAATGGCAATTCATAAAAAAATACCATTTAATACACTATTAGCTTATTTGCCTATAATCTTGCTCATTTTAAGGTATTTAACACAAATTTCGAGCATATAAAACTTTTTTCCGGGTAAAGAAGTGCAGAAAACCCAAAAACTGTATTGCTGAAAACATGGAGGAACTCAAATAATATAAAACGCTCGAAGAAAAAAGTCATAGAAATTCGTTTAACCCATCGCACGTTTCCATATAAAAAGAGAAACTAGAAAGCGAAGGCCTTCGTTGTTTTCTCCCAAAACTAGTTGATGAATAATTAAAGATGATTATGAGTTAGCAAGAAAGTGTTTAAATCAGTGTCAGGCTAATCAGCACTGACAGATGTAGCTTAACAATGGTTTCGATCGATCAACGTGCTATTCGATCATATCTGACCCTGACGATGCTTCTAATGTCCACCTTCTGATCGAGCACTGGCCCAGCTCCACCTTCTAATGACACCAAATTTAATAATAATTATCACTAATTAAATTAATGATTGTTCTACACACACAGATGCACCCCCACCCCACATTCGCAGGTATTATAAATAATACACCTTCTAACCTAATTCATTCGAGTCCAAACGCTGAAAAGCTTGAGTTTTTTCTTTTTGTTCTGCAACTGAGACACCCAGTTCCTGCATTTTTTTTTTCTTTTTGTTTGTTTCTTGAAATCTTCGACAATGGGTGGAAATTCACCGTGTGCCTCTTGTAAGCTTTTGAGAAGACGATGTGCAAAGGAGTGCATCTTCGCCCCTTACTTTCCCTCTGATGATCCTCATAAGTTCGCCATTGTTCACAAGGTTTTCGGAGCCAGCAACATCAGCAAAATGTTGCAGGTTTTAGTTCTTTTTATTGAACAGAAGAAGAAACCATCCAATTTCTCCGAACTTCTTCAACATATTTTGTGTTTTTTTTTAAAAATTTTTATGGTTTATCAGGAGCTTCCAGTTCATCAGAGAGCAGATGCAGTTAGCAGTCTGGTTTACGAAGCTAATGCGAGGATGAGAGACCCCGTCTATGGCTGCGTAGGAGCTATATCTTATCTTCAAAGCCAGGTTTCTCAGCTTCAAATGGAACTCGCCGTGGCTCAGGCGGAGATTCTGTGTATCCAAATGCATCATGAGCCCGTGGCTATGTTGCCAAGTACGTCGCCATTGAACCCAGATGAAAAAGCTTATAATTGTCTCCCAAATAACATCCCCCAGTACCTCAATTTTGCTTCCTCCACTAATGTAATCCACGACTCTCTCAAAAGGGAGATTTTCAGCCACGACATGGTTTCTTAGATGATCAATACTATCTTTTTCTTCATTTTCTCTGTCTAATAACTGGTATCAGACTCATCTTTCCTCAAGGATTATCATTTTATCAGATGAGAGAGAGAGGAGACAGAGATTTGAACGTTAAGCTGCAGAAAAAAGGTCTGTAATCAGAAGATTATATAATTATGAAGAAGCATTAAAACAAAGGTGAAGTTGATTTGGGTCAAATACAGGTTAGCATGTGAGACAGAAACACAGTTTTGATCTAGAATTTTCTGTCTTAACTTCAACAAATCTCTCCATTAATTTCTAACCAATGTCGGTGGGCCTCATCTGGTATAATAAACAAAAACAATCTATGACAGGAGATTGTTACTGCTGAAGAAAACTTCATTTATCTTCCCCCAAACAGTTCTGGGTGGCTGTTTTCTAAGATTTCAATGACAAATCAAGCAATTATTGGACAAACAACGTGAAAATCAGACCAGGATTGAAATGAAAGCACAAATGGGAGTCACGTCCTAAAGCTTTTATTGCTCACGTGTAGAGCTGATCAAAGACAAAAAACTTGGTTTTATTTTCTAAGTTCATCTCTTCTCTGCAATTATATGTCGGATCAAAACCAGTATTATTTGAACAAATCCCGTCAACTGCACTAAAAGGATTCCTATATACCCTTTTTTATCAGTGTGGAAAGCCGTTGACAGACAAATATTAGAAGCTTTTTCTTCTTCTATTCCCATCAAATCTGCCTTTTCGAGTGTAACTCACTTTGCAGCTGTTTTCTAGCTTTATGTATATAAAATAATCTCACTGCCAAACACTTCAAAATTCTACCCATCTTTTGTGAATGATTAAATTGCATCAAACAGAAACTATTTACCGCTAGGTGAAAAAAGCAGCAGAGAAAGAGGTTGATTGGAGAGCTACAAAGAAAGAGGTTGCTGACAAGGGAAGTGCCTGAAATTTTGATTTCAGTATAAACTCTCTCCCATCAATAGAAAGTTTACTGTTTACTAAGTTACCAGTACCCAATGAAAGTTCATTTCTTTACTTGTTTCTAATTACCTACAAAACAAATTTGGGTTAAAGTCAGTTAATACTCTGAAAGTTTGTGGTATTTACATTAAACATCTCAGACGAATTTTTCTAACAATGAACGCCTTCAATTTTATAGAATGAAGATTTTTAACGCTAAGTTATCGGTTATTTTACATTCTTTACAATAAAATATTTAACTCAAATTTGATAAGCATACTTGAAAATCATGTTTCAAAAATTTAATTGAAAAACTTGAAAAGTAAAATTGTTTACGGAGAGCAAGATTTGTCTAACTAAAAAAGCCGTCTAGCTCGAGGTGTCTGATGACATTGACTGAAGACAGAAAATCCCCCATGCAAGATTTGCCCAAATTGTGGTCTGATGCATGTAACTTTTTGAAGTTGGTTAATAGAACAAGTTCAGGAAGAGTCACTTCAGATTTGATGTGCTAAAGAGGACAAAAAGATCATCCTATATCATTAAACTTCAATTCTTTGTCCCATAATAGAGACAAAGAAAGAGTTAGTGGAGAAGGAAGGGCGCCCTTCTTTTGAGGGCTCGAGGAGAATCAGAGTCCAAAACAGCAGACTGGTTTTGTTTTCTGGTTTTGTTTTCTAGTACAATTTATAATCCCAACAACCCTCCATTCATCCCTTCTCTCTATTTCTTCTTCTTTTTTAAGCCATCAAAACTCCCCAAGTGACCAATTCCTAGTCCTGTATTAAAATAGGCCAAAACTCAACAGGGTTTGACTTTCATAGCAGAAGAAAACAAAACCTTGTGAGATTCTACAGACTGCATGAATTTGATTAGTATTCGAGACTATCCCTTGGTTTCTAATCAGCATGATATTATTTTTATGCTACCCTTAAATCCTGATCTTGTTTCTAAGTGGAGAGATCTTGTATTGGTCAACTAGTCTAGAATTGATTAAAAAGGTATGGACGCTCTGTTCTAATCTTTGATTTTTCTGTGCTAAAAGATTCCAACTTGATATAGCTTTTGAAATGATTCATAGTTGCAGAGTATTTGATAATCCATTTTCTTGAAAATGGAAAAAGATCCCTTTACACTTTAGTTAACTACGAACCTAAAAGTTCTATATTTGGGATTCCTATCGGTTGAGAATCGAACAACAAGAATCAGAAAAAAGAAGAAGAAAATAAACAATAACATAATCACCAAAATTTACGTGAAAAACAAAAAATAGAGAAAAACCACGGATAGAAGAGAAATTCGTTATAAGAAATCAAAGTACAATGAATTTTGCGATTCAAACATCAATTATATAGAGAGTAAATCTAAAATTCTAATATTGAATATATGAATCCGACCAAGAATTCAAATCACCAAATTCTAACACTGTTTAGTCTTTTCCAAGCAGCAGACTTCGTAACGATAAGTACATTTTCCTCAACCGATTTTATGCAGAGTAATGTTTTGAGAGTGTGTGAAATTTACAGACAGATAAAATAATGTGTATATTATTGGAGAAAATAGTAAAATTAACACAATTCCACTATCATGCTATAGATAATATGAAGAATCGCATTTTATTGAAATGGATATGGATCTATACAACAGTAGCTAACTTAAGTTTACTGACCTTCAGCATCTAACAAGAGAAATGAAGATTCATCCAGTTTCTGGATACTTCCATCCGGACCGCAAACTTGGATTATGAACTTGAGATTTGAGATATTCGGTGGAATTTTAAGGTCGGAAATGTAAAACGCTTCGACATAGGCCACACCAAGATACTCGTGTACTTCTTCGACCATCTTAAACTCACCTTGTTTTTCCAGTTTCTGAACATAAATATTGTAGCTTGGGAATGCTAAACCTGTATCATCTCTCAAAGTCCAAGTGATCTTAAGATTGAGTCTTTTTGATCCATCCAAACTTGAAGTCCAGCTGATATGCTGAGCCTCAACCAAACAAGAATTTCGAAGCGGAAAATCCGACGTCATTGCCGAAGATTTTAACATAATTTTACCAAGAACTGCATTATAATTGGTAGTAAGCTCATTTGTCTCTGGAATCGATCTATAGCAAACTGCATATATATTTGTCAACTTATATCCATTCATTTGAATGCTGCCTTCTTCTAAGATCCATTCTTGGGAAGCTTTTGATTTTTCAACTCGCCGGGTTTCAATGAAATCATCATCATCACTGCTTGTCTTCGTAGGAGCAAAAAGGATTGACTTTCTTTCACATGTAGATGAAAAGAACTCCAGTGAAATGCCTAGTTGAGAATTTCCTTCGACTTTAACCTGCATAATGGGGAATTTAATGTTTTAATTTAGATGTAAAGAAAGGATGTCGATAGCTTTAGCCAACAAAGAAAGGAGATAGCTTACAAAGGACGTAAGGTGGAGAGCAGAATCATCAAGAAGAATCTCTCCATGAAAGAGCTTGATTTTGACAAATGAGTTGTCTGTAACAGACCCATCAAACGTGACGCA
The DNA here is from genome assembly GCA_003255005.1 of Begonia fuchsioides. Taxonomy (NCBI): domain Eukaryota; kingdom Viridiplantae; phylum Streptophyta; class Magnoliopsida; order Cucurbitales; family Begoniaceae; genus Begonia; species Begonia fuchsioides. The sequence goes on along the minus strand of QAOC01037663.1, from coordinate 744,174 downwards.
TGCTCCTCCGCAATAGCCATCTTCAATAAATCTAACAAACTCAGGTAATATGTGCAAATTATAGATAAGTTTTTGGGGAAAATTTTAAAATATCATATAGCATTCATAGTATTACTGTGCATGTTTAATTTGAAAACAAGATTTGTAACATTAAGAAGTAGAAAAAAAAGGAAGGACAAAACCGACCCTAACTGACAGATCGGACCGGATTGGACTAATATTTTTTTGGGTCTAGTTCTAGTTCGTTTTGGTTATATCCAGTCATGGTTCTAATTCTAAAATTTTTAAACCGAAATATACTGGTCCGATCTTGTGTTCCCAAATTCGGACCAAACCGGACAACGTTCACCCCAAGAAAAAAAGCATTCATCTTATGTATAACCTTTCAAGTTCAGCTGTATAGACCCCAGGAATCTGTCATAAGTATAATAAGCATAGTACTAACTTACTCGAGCTGAGATTTGATGGAATCTGAACCTGAGCTGTCCGTAAATTCAATGAGAGGCTGCAAAAGTTTAATATTTTCAATAGAGTAAGAAAAAATTGGACAATGCAAGAATTTCACGATGAAGTAATGATGCACGCATATCATGGGCCAAAATTAGCAATTACATTGATTTTCAAAACATAATCAAGCCTTAAACTAAGAACTCCAAATCTTAAAATCATAAATCCAGAAAAGAAAACAAAGTTCATGATGTGTAGCGCATACCTGGAGCCCCTGACAAGATATGTTAAACCAAGGCGTATCCCATACTTTCTTCCCATCTACTAAAATGTGATAACCTCGACCCTGCAACATTAAGAAAAAGAGGTAAACTAAATATTTAATTCATAAATTTGAAAAAGGTAAACCAAATAGTTAAACTACCCCCTTCTGCCTTTGATTGAAGTCTACAAATGATAAGTTGACCAAGCTCCTTTACCTGATCAAAATTAGAGTAAAATGGCAGTGATTGAGGATAACTTCTCAATATTCCCCAAGAATTTTTCACCAGTGTCCACCACCTGGCGGAATCAAAGGAATAAAATGAAGCCAACATAACTAATTTAACTAGATGATCCCAGATCATGAGTGTGAATATTCGACCTAGTGATCCTAGAAAGTTCAAAGGTTAACTATGTAATAATAAATATGATAAATAACAATTTACACTCTGAATTACATGGTACTTACAAAAGATACTCAATACTTTAAAATTCGTCACTGACCCATCGAACTTTAGTATAATTCCAACAGTCACTCTATGTCATTTAAGATGTTTAAGATGTTGGTTAATTTGGTTAGCTATTTTCTTCGATACGGTTAATTTCTACTTGTCAACAAATAAAAAAAAGCCATAAGTAAAAAATTTTATTTTTATTTAACTCATTCAACCTTATAAAAAATAAAAACTTTCAAAAATTTGTAACTTCATCAACTTTTTTATTATCATTGATTAAAAAAATGTGTTAGCTAAATGAACGAACATCGTTAAAATTAGCAGAAAATGTGATCACAGAATGTTCGTAGCAACTATGCTAAATTCAAAATATTCATTAACGACTTTTGAAATACAAGATTTTTGTTGGAACTACTTTCATAGTTTATGGTCTGAATTGTTATATATCATAATAAATACAAAACTTCTGGAAATAGAGGTTCTAAATTCATAGAAATTGATATCAAATGAATAAATAACTTTGATATTTACCGATTTTGAGCAGTCTGGAAGTTGGGTGGTTGATGAGTCTCATAGACCCACCCTGGAGCAAATATGGCAGCTGAAACATCTGTTTTCCTTAATACCTCCAAAGCAACATTTGTCTGGTATAAAATCGTTATTTTATAAGAAAAAACTAGGACTTCAAAAAATCAAATTTGAGCACAATTCTCATAATGAATGAAAATGTCCAAAAAACAGTTCAATTTTAATAAAAACACATTCCTGGTTTACATACATTCCATTGCCCACCCCCGAAAGTGTTTCTCCCAAATACATCGATGCCCATGTAGACATCAAACTTTCGATCCCCAGAAACAACAGCTGACTTTCTCGGATAATCCTCCTGTATGGCAAATAAGTTTTCATTTTTTTCTATTCTAGAAGAATCGAACGGTTTAATGTAAGGGAGAACCCTTTACCTTCCATGTGTAGTTTGTGAATATACCATCACAAATATCAAAGAATGGTTTATTATGTTCATTCAGTTGATTTTGCCAGCTAAGTAAACCGTCCACTGTAACGCTATCATACCTGTAAAGTAAACAGTCATGAATTAGATGCAGATTCGAACGACTCTCTTATTTGAATAGTAACTGATGAAGAACTTGAAATCCTTCTTGGATCACCATATAACCAAAGAGCTTGGCATCAAAGAGTGCATCGATTGGGCTAAATGACTGACAAATTCTATCAAATTTGGGATTTGCTTCAAGTCCAGATTGACCTCAATGTTAAGCTGAAAGACAAAATCTATGTCAACCATGAAACAAAGTGAATTTAAATTTGACTGGTCTATTTTTTTCAGATTGCTTTATCTTAAATCGTGATTTAGATGAAGTAAATAGAGTAAATCAAACATAGAAATTTCAAGAGTAGAAACATTTGATAGGCTACATACCAGCCATCCATCAAAGCGCAATGCAACTGCCAGCTCAGCGAGGCGTTCAGCATACATTTGAGCAGACTCTTTCGAGGAAAGTAATACATCACAAATAGCTCTTCCTTCATCCCATTCTGTTATGAAAGTTCCTAGTACCTGGAAAGACACATACTCATCGAAGAATCTACGAAAAGCTATTATTTGCAATTAATTTCAAACAAAGACAAATCTATTCTAATCCAACATTTAGTATTGTCCAATAGGACAATTTCCTGTTTCAAATATTATTGATCGCTACTATATGAGACCAAAGAGAGTTCTGATGATGATAGTATCTCAATTGGTAAGTAAATCGATAATCAAAATGAGTAAACATGATTAAAAAATGCAAAGAAACAATAATACAGCATTTTTCCAGATTTGGTTTGTGGAGTTGAATTAAAGAAAATAAATTCCAGTAATTTGACAGAGAATTGGGTCATATAGCACGTCAGCAGCAGTCAAAGAAAATGCATTAATTTCAAATTACGCCAAAGCAAAGTTACTTCTAAAGTAGCTGCCTTTTTATATGACAAAAAGTTACTTTCTTTCAATCATCACAGATGCCTAAAATAATCAAACTTCACCAAGAAGATATGCAGCCTACCAAGCCAATCTAAATCCAAAATCCAAACACGACCAATTATCTACCGGATAAATCTAAAAAAACATAAACAAAGATAATATCCACCGATCTTCATTTTCAGCTTCAGATGTCAGCTTCGACTCGAATCAATTTTAACAGATCGGAGAAATGTAAAAAAGAGTCCATAATCAGATTGATTAATCTTCACTAGCAACTACAAAAACAAGGCAATTCTAAGCACCTTAACGCCGTTCCGGTGAGCTGCATTAGTCCAGCATGGAGGAGGAAGTGTAACCAAACTGTGCGAGAAGTAGACGAAAACATCGATCAAAGACCAATGCCAAATAGAATAAGCCTCAGGGTTAGTCCCACCCTGGACCCACTTATCGTCGACGTACCCGCCAGCCATATCGTGGCACACGAGCATTCTAGGCCTATCAGGCAATGGCCCGGATCGAAGACCAACATTGGCAATGTTAAAAGGGTAGTGAAAGGACTCAAAATAGGACCTTGACTCGAGTTCTTCCAGGGTCTTGAGGGGATAAGAGACGGGAACTGATGGTTCGGTGGGATCAAATGGAGGAGGGTCGTCGTTTACAGACTGTGACTCTGGGGCAGAGCTAGGTTCAGACATTGTGAGGTAGCAAACGAGGTTTGAAAACTCCGAGCCTTAAAAAGAATTCTTGATCTGGAATCGATCTTCGTGCTTGCTTCAGCTGACGAATCCTGGATTGTCAGCTCTGTCATGAGTAGATCGCTTTAAAAGGTTCGAGCTTGTACTGAACAGGTGAAGTCGTGGACTTGGAGGGTCAATCACCCTTCTTGGAAGTGAAATTGGGGATGATCTGTTTGTGACATCGTACAAAACAAAAAAAAAAACACTAGTAAAATACGGTTAAATTCCCAGTGTCTAGCCAAAGATTGCCCTTTTCACCGTTTACATGATCTAGCTCAGATGGCGTGGTGCTTCACCTACCATTCTTGCCAATTCCATGGAAGACTTGGTAGACAAACTGGCTTCTAAAGAATATCACTTGAGCGTTATTTTAGAGATGATAAATTTAAATTAAGAAACACAGTAAGCATGCCTCATCTAAAATATGAGAGTTTAATCTTTTAATGTTGAAGTTGTTTTTTGTGGTATCAGGTAAAAATTTTATATTTTTTGGTCACTGAGTTACCGTGATTAATCCCCTCCCATGTTGTTGGGCTAGGGTGTGGGATCCTAGAGTCTAGAAATTTCGCTTTTTACATCGAGTCGAAATATCACTCAAATTTGATTAATTACATAATGGTACTTTTTCTTCCTTTTACTTTTTTGCTAATTAACTGATTGCGCGCTTGTTCGTCCTTAAGCTTTTAGCCAATTCGAAAATGGTCCTCAATATTTGTTTATTGCTAAAGGGCCCTCCATCGGACCATCGTTATTCGGATTAACTTAATCTACCATGATAAAGAATAATAAAGTAGAAGAAATTCTGTAATGCGAGATTTTTCTGTGAATCGAAGAAATCTTCTTGGAAACAGTGCTGCTAAAGTGCTAATCCTTGCTAATTTTGATGTTTGTGCTTAGCCCACTATTTCGCTTCTCTGCTGGACACTACGGGAGTGAAAATGAAATCTGAGAGATAAAATTTTGTAGGAGTAGAACGAAGATGGTTAGAAGCGATTTCCATGAATGGATTATCTTTCTTTCAATGCTTATGCGCGGCGTTTTTTCGCTGAATTTGGTTTCTTCTTCGTGCGAACTCAGCATTCCTGTCGACAACAAGCTCTACAGCTTTAGCCTCGCATCTTCCACCCCAAAATTCCCGCATGGAGCTCTGAGCGAAGACGGGTACTTTTTCTTGCGTTTATGTTTGATTTGATTTATGGCATTGTTAACCCAAATCTCGTGTTTATTGGATAGAGCTGAACTTTATCTTGCTTGTCGTTTTCGTGATGTAAATGGTTATGATTTGGACGAGTTGGGAAGCAGTTGCATTTGTGCTATTACGAAATCGTCGCGTTTTTCTCGTTTCATTCGTTAAAAGAGTGGTTTCTGTGCAGTAATGAATCGAAGAGTTTTTGTGTTCCGCTCTAAATTTGTTATCATTTCTAACGAGGGAATAATTGAAGTGCATTCTTTATTCCGAAATATCAGTATTGAGTTACGTGATTTCTATGAACTCAAGAGTCTCCCCATCTCACAAGCAAGATGATAAATCATTTGAAGGGCGGAGGCTAAAAACTTGTGGAAAATGGGGGTGTTGGGGATTCCTACTTCCTAGGGGATGATATGAAACGAGATTTCTGAAGGAAGCATTAACTTCATGAGAAAATTAGATGGGACTGTACACGAAAAAGTTACCAATTCAGAATGACTATCGTGTGTTATATGATTTTAGTTTGAACGAATTAATGTTATCGTTCTACCTTCATGACTTTATATTTATCTTTAGATTATTTCTTTTGACAGGTTCTACAAAGTGGAAGTAAATGAAACTGTTCTTTGGTTTCAGGTAGGCATGGTTTTATCTGGTTTTAGTGCTCCAAATACTTGTTTTGTACTCTCTTTTTTTCATTTCACACGAGTAGTAGTTATATTACACTGAGCGACGAGATTTATCTGGTTGGTAGAGCTAATTCATTCCATTTTGATCTTCTCTGTTTATGTCTTTAAATCAGCTTTGCGGTTCACTGATCTTCAATCATGACCCGCCTTTGTGCGTTGGCTGTTTGGTAGGTGTTTGCATTTTTTATTATCTTTTCTGTTTGTATTTTTTATTCTTTTCTCTCTTCCTTTTTCGCGTTCAGCACAAAATACTTTAAACTAGTCTTGATCTTGATATAAGGTAGTGGAAGATGTCTATTTCCTTCTTATGGACTTGTAAAATCCACATTATAGGATTCTAGAGGCTCATCACATTGTGGCATGGGTTGTAGTGCTCTTGTGGCAAACAATATCGAAGGTAATTGTTTCACGACATATCTGTTTACTTGAAATTTAGTCATTATATATCATGAACTAGAATCATACTTGGTTACATATGCAGAGAAACTTCAATATCAGGTTGAATAAGATGAGAATCAAAAGTTGATAAAATTATTCATAAATTCAAAAGGTTAAACTTTTTTGGATTTGTTAGTAATTTATCAAGGTATCAAATACCAATATCCCATGGTAAAAATTTTGGTATATTAGAAATAAATAAACCCTTCAAAAGAATCCGCTTGCGAGGTAAATAAAAGTATTGGCCATATGTGAAGGAAATACTAAGGAATAAATTATTTTATTTTCGTATTTTAGGTAATTTTTTGTTTACTGGTGCATGGTGTATGTGTTCAGATAAGAATGATTTGATAAAACAAGCGGATGATTTGTCTCTAAAATTACTGTATGTGTCCATAATTCAGTCTTTTAATTGTTAAAAAATGTCTTCTAATTACTCCAAAAGAATTTTTTTTAATTCTCCAATGGCCATACATAAACTTTTTCATGGAGTGTTTCTTAAAATTTGATTCTGAAAATATGTCGGGGGGGTGTAACGAATTGATCGAATATATAAGCACGATCAATATTTCTCTTTTGAAAAATCCTATCAATACGAAGGATTAGAACGATATTAAACATTTATTCCTTGAATAAAAATTTTCTTATTCTTGTAAGTGGACCCGCGGGAATGCAGGGTATGATGTCTGCACTTGTGTTGGTGATTCCTCGGACACTGATATTAGCCTGTTTGGTAAGTTCAAGTTTTTATTATTATCATAACAACATTTTGAACAATATTGGATGCTTTTGCTTTTTTTTTTTGGGTTAAAATATCGTAATGACATTTGCTGTAAATCGGACAAAATTCTGGTTTACAAAAACATTTGTTGTCACCCCAAAATTTAACTTTGAAATATGATATTATTCATATTCTCACTCAATAGGCTAGCTTGGCTATGGCATTATATACATAAGAAAAAATCCTGTCTCTTTTTGATGCGCATCCAAAGTTTACTTGTTCTTGTTTCGAGCGGAGAAGATCAAACATTTTTCCCTTTTTATAAATATCACAGACAAAAGAAATCCCCACGTTGGTGTTATCGTTAAAATGTCAAGAAATGGCTCAAAGGTCAACTGTTCACTCTCTGTATCCGTCGTTTGTGATACCATGGGAGTTCAGGTGAACTTGATCAGATCTCTTCTTTTTTCCTCTTTCGTTAATACAAATCGAATAAACTTTCGAGTCCATCGTTCTCCTTTCAGGTACCATATTCAGTGAAGAAATTAGGGTCGTGTGATTACGTAAGTAACTTGTTCCTTTCTTGAATCTGAAACTATTTTTGAAGTTCGAATGCTGTGACAGGCCACCGTATTGAAGCATCCTTCTGGATGTGCTGAAACTAGACCTTTCCATGGACGAGGTTTGGGCTGGTTTGGCACCCTTATTATCACGTACGATGTTACATTACTTCGCATTTCATTTTGATTTAGTTACCTGCTTAGCTTTGAGGCAAATTTTTTTTTTGATTTCTCCAACTGCAGGGTGTTATGCCTTTTCGGAGGCTATCTTCTGGCTGGGGCAGTCTACCGATATTTCGTTCTTAGAGTTCGTGGCATTCATGTACATGATTTTGCAATATTCAAATTTGAGTTTTTTAAAAATTTGCCATGAAATAAACCTTAGAGTTCTCTGTTTCAGGTTATACCAAATTTGGATTTTTGGAGCACCGTTCCTCACAGAACACGAGTATCTCTCTCTCTCTCTCTCTCTTACTATGCATATCCTTTGTTTTGTGATACAATTTGCAAGTCTTCAATAATCTCTTTATCCTCAGAGTTTGGGAGCCTCCTTGATCCAGAAATTCCGGGGACCGACTCAAAATCATCGGAACTCTTACTCTCCGGTCAACTTCTGAGGTTTTTTTTCGGAGTTCGATCAATCTACCATTGCTGCATCTACCATAAAGCTTTCTTCTTCAATAATGGCTCATTTTCTTCCTATTACACGCCCCCAGCTGGAGAAATAGACTGCCCCACTAGCACTTATCACTTTCATCTGAATTGTAAATCCCAAAACAGAGGAAACTTGCATGATATGCAAACTTCAAATTACATTTTTGCAGTTGAGCTTGTCTTCCCTAATAATAGTACTCAACCTTATGAAAGTGAATATTTTTTGTAGGTGTATGGTGGTTTGGAAAAATAGGGATATGAAAATTAAAATATAAAATAATATGTAGTTAATAAATCACGGTTTTAGGAGGATTACAGCTGCTGTTTCAATGGCGGAAATGGCAACCACCCGACATAGATATGATACCAAATACCTGCTCTCGTTTGTGCATTTAAATGTCAGATTTGCTTTGCTTTGAAGCCAGGCAACATTGATTGAGTTAATCCTTCCAATCATCGTGGGATGCACCCATTTCACTCTTTGCTTTTTTTATTCAAACAGGAAGGATGATTAGATTCATTAATTTCGTATTAATCATGTTTTGTTAGCATAAATTAATGTTAAATCCGACAGAAATGTCCAACCCTGTACTTCTATATTAATCAAACAGAACGAGCGTAGCTTCTTGTTAGAATTCGTCATCGTAAACTGAAAGCTCTCTCCCATGAAGTCACCTTCCTTTTCCTCTGTTCTCAGAAAGAATCGCGTCTCGCCTTACCTCTTCACCTTGCTCGCGTTCATCGTCTTCGTTGTCATCCTCTACGGCGAGGATTTCGTCTGCGTTTTCCAGCAGTTTCAGTCGGACTCCGACCCGGCTGAGCCCGTTTTGATCACCGGTGAGTTGGCTAAGAGCTCTAGCATTAGTGAAAGCCTGATTTGTAATTTTCTGAAATGGGTTTTGTTTCGGGTTAGAGAAGAAGTGGGAGAAGCTGCCTTTTGCTATGGGAAATTCTGAGGAAAAGTGCGATATTTTCAGTGGAAGCTGGGTCAGGGACGAGTTGACTCGTCCGCTTTATGAGGAGTCGGAGTGTCCTTATATTCAGCCCCAGTTGACTTGCCAGGGACGTGGTCGGCCGGAGAAGGACTACCAGTTTTGGAGATGGCAACCGCACGGTTGCTCACTTCCCAGGTATTTATTTCTCCTTCATTCAACACAGATTTATCAAAATTCTCAGTTTTTGTCGTGAAAAAGCGTCTCTTTTTATGTTTTTCAATCACGTTTTCGGTGACATTGATGATCTTAAACAATGACCTCGTCTCCCTCGGCTTAAGCCAGAAGAAAAACGACAACGGATGCCTTACAGACTGATTTATATAATGAAGGCCTCCACTCGCCGGACAGTTTTGGTCTCTTTTGCTTCAAAACCTGAGATATCTGTCTGGCCGGCCGGCCGGCCGGCCGGCGGAATATCAATAACTTTATTTTATTGGTTATTCATTTTTTGTCACAACTGTCTCCGGGAGTCAGAAAAATAATTTTTGGAACGTGGTTAGAGAACTAATTTAATTAGAAACCCCAAATAAATAGTCAATAAATCGGAAGTTTAATAAATCATATACCGCATAAACTTATTTCTTGAAACACTGAATAAAAGTACACCAATTCAAGGTTATCTGTCGGTAATTGCAGCGATTCTTTCAAGTGACTGAACGCGGAAAAGAAAAGGGTTCCCCACCTTTCAAATGCTTATATTCTTGACCTAATCCATCATCCAAACCAGTAGTTTTCTTGGTCCACCTACCTTCCACTGCTTGTCCATAACAAAGTCAACGTTTCAATTTGTGACGCTCAAGTTTGCTGCTTTTTTTTCTTTCCAAACTTACCCAAAGAGCATTAGTAAAATTGGGTGCCAACTGGATCAGTCTTGTCGGTTCATGAACGCAAACAGCTCACGCAGGAAACAGCCTCGTTCAACGTGGTTGCTTTGATCATATCGCGTTCTATGTTTTAGTTTTCAAAGAGACGATTAGATTCAGGCTTTTGTTGAATGCGTTCTATGTTCAGTTTCAATGCTACGTTAATGCTCGAAGCACTTCGAGGAAAGCGTATGATGTTCGTCGGAGACTCCCTCAATCGAGGACAGTACGTTTCCATGGTTTGTCTTCTCCATTCACTGATACCAGAGGATGGTAAATCAATGGAAACCTTCGATTCTCTCACTGTTTTCAGAGCCAAGGTGAGCCATCATCGTCTTCTCAGTTCCACCCTTTGAGTTCTTTTGAGTTTTCATTTTGAAATGGCTGCGTTTTCTCTTCCAGGAATACAACGCTACGATCGAGTTCTACTGGGCGCCATTTTTGCTCGAATCAAACTCGGATGACGCTGTGATTCATAGAATAAGCGATAGGGTTGTGCGTAGAGGCTCGATCAACAAGCATGGTCGCTATTGGAAAGGCGTTGATGTTCTAGTTTTCAACACCTATCTCTGGTGGATGACTGGCTTAGAAATGAAAATCTTGTACGCTCTCTTCTCCATTCTTCGATTCCATGAAACTAGAGTTTAATAATTTTTTGAGTTTTCAGGCAAGGCTCTTTCGACGATGAAGTACAAGATATAATAAAATTGTCGACCGAGGACGCTTATAGAATGGCGATGAAGAGCATGATGAGATGGGTGAAGAAGAACATGGACGCGAAAAGGACAAGGGTTTTCTTCACAAGCATGTCTCCTTCTCATGGAAAGTAAGTGAGCTCTGTAATTTCCTCAAAAATGGAGAATTTTTTGAGCTGAAATTAGAAGTTTACAGAAGTGTTGATTGGGGTGGCAAAGAGGGTGGAAACTGCTACAACGAAACGACACTGATCGGAGATCCGAACTACTGGGGATCGGATTCCCGGAAAAGCATAATGGAAGTGATCGGAGAAGTGTTCGGAAAGTCGAAATATCCGATCACGTTTCTGAACATTACTCAGCTATCGAGTTATCGAAGAGACGCTCACACCTCGATCTACAAGAAGCAGTGGAGTCCATTGACGGCCGAGCAATTAGCCAACCCAATGAGCTACGCTGATTGTGTGCATTGGTGCTTGCCTGGTCTTCAAGATACTTGGAATGAGCTCTTATTTACAAAGCTTTTCTTTCCTTAGTTTCATAACCGAGATGACATCATCTATCTCCATTATCAGTTGCAGCTTTTCTGTAAAATAAAAAAGAAGAAATTTACAGAACGGAAACATGCATCTTTCTCTATCTCTCTCTCTACGAAGAAAGTTAGGGGGAGAAATGGAAACAAACAAACTGTGTGCAAAATCTGTCGCTTCAAAATATAATCGCTAAAACGCAAATGCACGTATCGCAACGTAGTAATAAAAATATCGATCCCACGAAGACAAATTAAATCTCTAATTTAAATAATAGATTGCAAAGTATTAGAAAGAATAAAGAATAACATTAAATGTTTGATTTTATATTTATCTTCTACTCTTAGATTAATCAATTAATTAAAGTGTCTAATTAATATCGGGCAAAATCACGTAAAAACAACGTCACTGATGCTATAAGTGGCTGCATTAAAATCATGTGATATTTTGAGATTTAATAGAATGATTCAAGGAAGAAGACGACAGAAACTGGCACTAAAAGTTAAACTGGTGAGGTAATTGATGTTCATCCTTAACTCCTAGCCAAGAACAAACATGTCTGATATCTGCATGATATAAGCTTATAAGGAAGGAATGGACGGCCATGGAGGCTGGATTCATAAATCCAGAAAAGACTGAAATTGGAATCAGGACAAACGAGAAGGCACATTCGATTAAACGTTTCAATTTCAAATACTCTGCTTTGTTTTGTAATGCATGACCATTTACTGCTCTTCATTTGTCGCCTACTTCAATGAAATGCCCAGAATGTTGTAGTGACTTGCTCAATAAACCAGTTTATATCTGATTCGGTTAATGTTAACACGCAGGAATTTAAAAGAAATGAAAGAGAGATCGTGAGCCGTCGATTCTTCCTCCGGCGAAATATCCGACCAAATCTAAATCCAGCTCAGTCCGATCTTTTAATTGTCTAGGTTTTTGAAGGCAATTCACAGATCCTTTTACAGAACAGCCCAGTGAAACGTTTCTTCGATCATCTTCAAAGCCACCAGAATGAAACATTATTGCTGGAAAATTAACTGATCTTTTTCTGAAAAGTTTAACACTAAACAGTAGACTTTAAGCAACAGACAAATTATTGTAGCCTGCAAATGATGAACTCAGAGAGATTATTGAAAATCGGGAAGAGAGCAGTGGGGTTTGGCAACTTGTCTTACCAAGTTGGAACGTCTATCCGCGTCCAACTCACTAAGTAATGTAGCTTTCGATAGAATATTATATTATACATATATATAGAGAGAGAGAGAGAGACAAGAGGAGAGAGAGGGGGGGAAGAGCGAGAGAGGATATTATATAAAATAAAAGAGGGAGGAGATGAAAGGGTCCAGCTCGGCTTTGTTTTCTTAAAAAGTTGAGGCCGCAACTTGCAGATGCAGACACTATTTTCAAGGCATTATTCAATCTAACATATTTTCCTGGTGTGATTAAGTTAATGAATATTGCAGGAATCCACCATGAATTGTTTTATGGGAAGATGATCGCATGCCGCAATGCACCAGCTGGAACTCCAGTCCTGCTAAATAAATGATTACTGGTCGTAAATACTATTATCAGCTGAGTCTTTACTCCTCTGGTATGTATTTCCAACGTCGTGGGTACGTTATATTATCATAGATCATTAATGAAATAATTTGAAGTGTATTTATATAAAAAATGGGCTGATCAAGAACATATTCTGATCGAAGAAAAACACCTTGTTCCGGTGATAGATCGTAGGAAACGGGATGAAAGAGATTCAAGAGTGTCTCAAACCTAACATTATTGTTTAATGGCGGACAAACGCCATTTTTGTACGCAAACAGACCTTAGAAAATTATACGGAGATAAAGGAGAGCATTGCTCAAAGCAATGGAAATGGATTTGCATGCTGATCTTTTGTCATAAATTGATATTATACCATCATATTCAGATCGCAGTGGAAAAAGTAGGAAAATTTCCCAGATGGGTGCGAGTGTTATCATCCAATATTCACAATCCAGAAAAAAAAAAAAAGAAGAGATTTTCCCCTTCATCTGCTGTTCTTGGCCATGTTCTCGGCGATCTGAGAAAGAGATTGAAGATTGCATCGAACGATGGTGTCTGCAAAAACGCAAGTCTCGTCCTTAGTATTGCCTGGCGGCGCGTCGACGACGTAGGATTCCACGACCACCGTTCCCGTTCCCGACGGCGTTGCATGAAGAGTCGTTACCGATCTGTAATTAGCCAACCGATGGTCCCCGCCGATGATACTGAAGCTCAGAACGTGCTTTTCGTCGTCGAGAATCTCGAGCCTCTCCGTGCTCGACGCCGCCGGCAGGCCGGAAACTACTCGAACCTCCCGGAGCGTCCCGACGTTGCCGTCTCCGTTGATGACGTGGCAGCTCTTGAGAAAGTGTTTATACGCTTGTGGGTTGTCGAATCTCCTGACGACGGACCAGACGGTGGGGATGGGTGCGTTGATGGTCTGCATCACGGCGGAACAGCACTGGTTCGGTCCAACTTCATGCGCGTGGTATGGAGCCACCGTGTCCGGCACCGGCGTTGAGAGCTTCAACGGGATGGCGAGCCTTGTAAGGCTCGTAGATTGGGATTGTTTGCCGCAGTTCAAGGTGGACGCGGCGGAGGAGGGGTTCCATGGGTTGATTCTATGGAGCTGAAGCGAGGAAGGCATTTATTTTTCTCTCTCTGATTCTTCAGAGAAAGGTAGGAGGGGTAGGGATAGACGACGCCGATGGACGAAGCAAGTGGACATATATATTCTCTATAGAGAGAGAGAGAGAGAGAGTCTAGAGAGAGATTGTTGACAGGATTTGAATAAACTAAAATACGGTAGCATAAATTACGCAGGAAAGGCAAGTGGATGAACAAGTTGCTCGTGATTTGGACATATTTTCAGATTCCTTAACCCTTTCTTGATTTGAAACTACACCATTGCCACCACTCCTAACTTTGCTTCTATTTCTAAGTGGCCATTTTTCTCCTATTTTCAACCTCTAATTCGTGATATTTGAGGATGTTTGAATGGGACAGCATATATCATGTGTCCTCGTTCCACGTTCTATGTTCGCAAATGAACCTTCGAATTTAAGGAAGGTTATTTGGAAATATATTTATGAAGCTTAGCTCATCGGGCATGAAACATTGAAAGAGAGAATCGAAAGTGAGAAAGGGTTGTAGTTTTCGAAGGATTACAAGAATGACTTGTCATGTTATGCATTCTAGTTTTAATGAAAAGATAGAGATGACAGAGAGAGAAGGAAGAACAAGACGAAGAGTTTCTTCAGAGGGCCTGCAATGGCAGCGTCTGGAGCCTGTAGCCTTGGGTCAGATAAGAGGGTCCAGCTTTAGGCTCTTAGAAACTGCCAAAACCCTGCTATCCCATCTAATTTATCAGCATTCCGGTCTAGTTTATCAGTTCAAATAGTTGATTCTGGGTTTATGCTCTCAATCATTATCTTCTAATTTATGGTTCATATCAAATGTTCTAGCATGACTGTGCGCCAACTCAAGAGTTATCTCAAGTTTGACCAAAACACCAACTGTCGGATAATTAGGTCGTTGACCAAGATCAGAGGCCGAGGAAATGATCTAAGGAAACCCAGCTCCTGTTTTTCGATTTCACCGTTGATTTGCGCTCACGTGCAGAAAAAGATAGAGAGGGATTAAAAGAAGTCAAGTTGGGAGACGCAGTCAAGATCTTAAAGGAGAGGTAGGAGACAATGAACACAGGCCTGATTCCAACATCAAGAGAGAAGAGAATCTGTGTTCTTATATTCAACTTTGTCTGGTGGGTTTTTCACTTGAAACTTCTGCCTTCGCCAACTTGAAAATAAAATTTCCAATTTTCTACAAAAAAAGGGTTGAACTGTCGAAGAGCCACGCCCTTGAATGACTCTACAGATGAGAGAGAGAGGGAACCATGTCGTCCGTATCTCTATCTCTAGGAAGAGAAGCAAGCGAGTCAATGGCCTATTTAATCATATACCAGAAAATGGTTGCTAATTACACGGGTAAATCAGAGCTGTCTGAGTAAAAGAATTCATAAGGAAACTAGCACCTAAGATGTGAATAGGTTGTTCAACCTTGTCAAATCAAAGATAAAAAACACACTATCCTATCTGCTATTTTATCAGAATTCTTGTCTCTCCATAAAAAATTCTTCTGGCAATTCCAACTTTAAACCATTATAATTCTTCGCAGCCCATGGTAGAGCCTCAGGATTTTGATTGTAGGGGAAGGATGGCACATCATATGGCTTCGTATTGTAGCAATCATGGCTGATATCTTCTAAGTTCAGGTCTTCAAGAGGGCCATTCTCGATGAGATTCAGCATTTCCTCCATATCAAACATTTCTTCCAATGGCATCCTCTCCCATTCATCAAAATTCCGATTCTTCTCTTCGTCCTTCACTTCTGAAGGCACCAAGTTTCCCACTTTCTCCTCATTATGCAACAAACCATCCAATCTCCAATGCTCAAAATCATTTGAAACAAGCTTCGATTGTTGAGTCAGAACCTCCGACATATTTGATGTTGCAGTGGAGTCGAAATCTGCTGTAGGAAAGCTTGATTGAGTGATCACAGAAATATCGTCTTCAACAGCTCCAATCAAATTTCTATCTTTTGTCACACCAGGAAAATTCAAGCGAGCCCCAGGTCCGTACATGGTCCTAGCAGCTGCATCATAAGCAATGGCGGCTTCCATGGCTGTAGAATAAGTACCCAACCAGAGCCTACTGCCCCTGTTGGGTTCACGAATTTCTGCAACCCACTTGCCCCACGTCCTCTGTCGCACACCTCTGTATTTGCAACGCCAATTTTCTGGCCCTCCTTTACCTTTCATGCACCCTTTTTTCGATCCTTTGGCTGGAACTCTATAACCAGGTTTCTTTATCCCATCATAGCAAGAGTCAGTGTCGTTGTATACTTTCCACTTGGCTAGAGTATCCGCGACTGTAGAACCGTCTCGTCTACTTCTTTGCTTTGTCTTTCTGCAAAGAAAGAAAACAGAATAATCCATGTTAAAACGCTGCAATTATTTTCTTTTCCAATCACATATTTTACAAATTTCCCTAAAATCTCCATCCCACAGTTCTACCTGATGAATCTATTTCATATTGTTCAGCGACATCGGAGACTGAGTTCCCAGAAAGAAAAAAGAAGAAATTTAGAAGGGCGAGATATTCAATAGGTTGACAAGGAGAGTCATTCAATCGAGGCGCTCAAAACAATTATTCTTCCTCTAATTCTCAATCGGGAACAGCAAGAGGATTCCGAGAATTGAAACTATCAAAATCTAATTTTTCTAATTCTAAATCGGGAACAGAAAGAGGATTCCCAGAATTGAAACTATCAAACCTAATTTTTCGCGAAGAAAAGCCGGAAACCCTACTAACCTTATCTCTGTCGACATGCGATGGATCTCCCAACCTTTCAAATAACTTTCAACACTCTTGATTTTCGAGCTTAATTCTTCTCTCGACGAGCAAAGCTTCTCGACAAGTATCCGATCGTATCTTCGCCAACTACGTTTTCCGCTTCTTCTTCTTCTTCTTCTTCTTTTTCTTCTTCTTCTTCTTCTTCTTCTTCTTCTTCTTCCCTTTTCGTGATTACAGTGGAGAGCTCACACTGGATATATTTATAGTTCTCTCTGAACACCGATTAAATAAAAAAAGGAGAAAACGTGGCGCTTCAAAAACGCAAATTGGCCACGAGTGTCTAGAAGCTTCTTGAGCCATTACCAGATCACAGCACAGGTCAGGCATCTCTGGTGCGAGTCTATCCATCGGGCGCTGCTTCCACGAAACGGAGGTTCAATATTATAATTTATCGTAGCCAACCCTGGTCCCTTAGCCGCGTTGCTTAATGCGTTCAACCCGCTGATTATTAATTAATTATTTTTTTCAAAATAATTAATTAGCCATTGCTTACCAATTTCGTTTTTAATTACCCACTAATTTATTTCCTCAAATGGGTTGACCTTCATAATCTTAATTTAATTCCACTATCATTATTTTCTATACTTTTTATAGTTCGTTTATATACGTCGACGCTCCGTCCTTAAATTGCTAACTGCTTGAAAGTAATCATCAGTTTGATCAACATACTTGAGATCGTGAGTTTGAAAATAGTTTATCAGAATAATTATCAATAAATAATTTAAATTTTTAATTATATCAATTAATAATTTAAATCATTAGTGTATTTTCAATTGATAAATTAATTTTAAAAGTTTTATTAACCTACATTCTAACATTAAATTTTATTATTATGCATATTTTTATAACCAATTTTTAATTATTTATTTCATTTTAAATTTTTGCTTTCAATCATCTTAATCATGTATATAATACAATTTTAAAAAATTCAAATTAAATGATAAAAGGGTTAGCTTACTTAAACTTAACGATAAAATATTTTTTTATATTTTTCTAAATTTTAAAGTATTGATTAATAAATTAAAATTTAAAATATCTAATATTAATTAATATAATTAATAATTTAATGTGTTAATTAAAAAATGTGACCCAAATAATTTTAAGATTTGACCCTCTAAAATTGAGAAAGTGACTTGTACTTTGAGAAAGGGGGGCTTTGGGGTAGGTGGGGCGCAAGGGATGACGAGAAATAGGCGCAGCCAAATGCGTAGGCGCTGACGACAGCGCCTCGAAGACGACGAAGCTAGCCCATCGGCACTCACCAGTCACCAGTGACCGCACACCAACGCCTTTCAAACAATCCCAAGCGTCTTTTTGCTTCCTTGTAAATTGACATCCTTTCAACTTCGCAAGACTTTGACTGAAAATGGTCACTTTCGAAGCATACGTACGGCAAAAAAGCAAGCTTTGACCAATTCAGAGTTGAATGAGAGACAAGTCATCGAATACGAGCATTCATTGCATAGTGATGACGACAACAAAACGCAACGGGGAATCTAAAAATAAGACATGCCAGCCAATGAAAGCTCTTGAAACAAAAACCGAAGTTTGGTTCGAGAGAGAGGTGGTTTTTTTGAAACCTGTTTTTGAAACAACCCCCCATAATTCCTCGACTAGATGCTCTTTTTTTAGCCCGGATTACCTCTCTCTCTCTCCTGTCTGTCATGCTCCATCAATTGATGGGCTCTGTAATGGAGGTTTCGTAGCCAGATCGTGGACGCAGGTTGCAGAAATTACAACCGCCATCATGAATTCTTCACGTTCAAGTTCATGGAAAGATATGAGGCAAGAGGCTTGCTTAAACGAGAAGACAATCTCTATAGGTTTCTGGTTTGGAGGCAATCCCATGGACTTTGTAGTTCCGGTGATGCTTCTCCAGTTGATCCTCGTTTTCTCTATCTCCAGAATGATTCATTGGCTTCTCCGGCCACTCAAACAACCTAAATTCATCTGCAATACATTGGTACGATCATCTTCTTTCTTTTTACCATCTTTCGTTTAGATTCATCTGCATTTTGTTTGGGAAGAAAGGATCAAACTGTCAAGATGGGTAATGAATTTTTGCTGTTTTTCATGATGGAAACACAGGCTGGGATCATTCTGGGGCCGTCTGTAATGGGTCGAAACGAGAGATTCCACGAGCTGTTATTCAATTCCAAATCGACTTACTTAATGCACGCCATATCCATATTGGGTTCAAGCTACTTTGTCTTCCTCACTGCAGTAAAACTAAACGGATCTATCTTGAAATCTGCTCGGACAGCTTGGACTATTTCAATAACAAGCTACGTTTTCCCTCTCTTCGTTGTTTTGTTCGTCCATCACGCCCTAAAACACCACTTGAGCGAAGCTCAGTTTGTACAAGGGCTTTTCCCATTTTACTTTTCTTCGATTCTATCACTTACTTACTTCCCCGTAATTTCCCATGCTTTGGATGAGCTAAACCTCATGACCTCCGAGCTGGGACAGCTTTCCTTGTCTGTTTCGATGATTTCCGACGCCATAAACTTGATGATCGTGGCGGCTCTTGTCACCCTCAAACAAGAGACAGCCTTGCAGTCTACTGGAGTTGTCGCTTCTATGGTCGCCTTGGTGTTCTTCACCGTGTTTGTGATCAAGCCGATCATTTTAGCGATCCTCAAAAGAATGCCAAAAGGGAAACCAGTAAAACAAATTTACGTCGTTGGGATCTTCACCGGAGTTGCAGTCATGGGAGCCATTACAGATATGATCGGATTAACGATGCTGATTGGAGCTCTTCTTGTGGGATTAACAATCCCAGATGGACCTCCTCTTGGCTCAACTTTGACGGAGAAATCTGAGATTTTGATCTCCGAAGTGTTCTTACCTTTCGTTTTTGTTCACGTTGGATATAAAACGAACATATACTCCATCCAAGATTGGAAGGCTTTCGTCGCTTTCCAGTTAATCATTCTGACTGCATATGGGACCAAGCTGATCGGCACTTTTCTGGGTGCGCTGCACTGCAAAATGGTGGCGAAAAATGCGATCTTGCTAGGGTTGATCATGAGCATCAGGGGGATCATTGACGTTTTCCATTACCGCAAATGGCTGATGTTGAAAGTCAGATTCATTATCCTTTCTTCTTCATATTGAATTGCTGTTTTCTTCTTTTTCCTCGTGTTTTTTTTCATGTGGGGTTTTCGACTTCTGTCATTGCAGTTCATCGATTCCCAGGTCTTCACTCAGTTGGTGCTGTCCATGATGAGCTTGACGATGATCGTGACACCATTTATCGACGTCTATTACAAGCGTCAGATCCGAATCGACAAACCCAAGTCGATAGGACGTGAGCAAGTGAAATCAATAGCGGAATTCTCGAAAGTCCCTGAGTTTAGAATCGTTTCATGCATCCATAGTCAGGAGAATGTTCATAGCATCCTCACGCTCCTCGAAAGCTCGAATCCATCAGAAGCAGCTCCGCTTTCTCTGTATTTAATCCACCTCGTCGAGTTTGTTGGCCGTAATATTCCACTTCTCATACCTCACGACAAGCAGAGAAGGAGATCAAGGAACGCGAATTTAGCTAACACTGAAAACATCATTCGTGCTTTTGAGAACTACGCCTATAATTCCAAGGGTCCGATAACGGTGTATCCCTTTATCTCCATTGCGCCCTACAAAACAATGCACGACTCCATTTGCAGGCTCGCAAGGGAAAATTCTGTCCACTTCATCATCGTCCCATTCTGCCGAAATCGAAGATTCGAGGGAGAGAATCAAACGATTGCCTCGATGCGTCATATAAGTGCGAAGTTGCAGGAATCTGCTCCTTGCACGGTGGGGATTCTTGTGGATAGGACCTTGAATCTTCAAGTGAACCCCGCATACTTCTCGTGCAGGGTTGCTGTAATTTTTGTCGGCGGTGCTGATGATAGAGAAGCCTTGGCGTTCGCAAATCGCATGTCGGGCAACTCTGAGGTAAGCATCACTGTTCTTCATTTCATCATTCGTGGGAATGGAAAGAAAGATTGCGAGGAGGAGTGGAAAGTTGATGAATTTATGGTCGATGAATTCAAGCTGAAGAACGCGACAAACCCTAAGATGGTGGTGAGAGAAATTGAGGTGGATGATGGAGTACACTTGATCAATTCGTTACGGCGTATGGAAAACCAATATGATCTGATAATGGTCGGTCGCCGGCAAGGAAACTTCGTGATTGTTGACGAGGAAATGTCTCGTTTCATCGAAATCCCAGAGCTTGGAGTGATCGGCGACATGTTTGCGGCGTCGGATATATGTGGGGAGCAGGTGTCGATTCTGGTGATGCAGCATGCAAATGACGCAGACGATGGCCGGAGCAGCGACTCCTCCGATGACAGCCAGATGTCATCGAGTGGTTCCGAATTAAAAAAAATCAGTAGCGGGTGAGAGAATCTAGCCCAGAAAGCAATAGGGTTTTCAGCTCGAGAATTCGAAAGCTACGGAGATTCAGTCATGTCTTCCCGTCGTCTTCCACGTAGCTTCAGATCTCTGAGTCCTGAAATAATGCTATAGAAATTAGACCTGGTTTGAGGTTCACTGTAAGCATTATACTCAAGTGTTCTCCTATCAGTTGTTTATAGAATCAGTGAATATTTTAACATCAGCTCTGCAACTAGGGCTTTCTTACTCCGCA
The DNA here is from genome assembly GCA_003255005.1 of Begonia fuchsioides. Taxonomy (NCBI): domain Eukaryota; kingdom Viridiplantae; phylum Streptophyta; class Magnoliopsida; order Cucurbitales; family Begoniaceae; genus Begonia; species Begonia fuchsioides. Next base: position 722,876 of record QAOC01037663.1, on the reverse strand, counting down.
CTAATCAACAGAATGAGATTATGAAGAAAATGATCAAGTGATGTTAGTCCTCCATGAACTTGACCTCGTTACTTCCGAGGTGGGTCAACTTGTAATTCGGGCTCCAACTTGTAAACCTCAAATTCTTAAAACTCAAGTTTGTTTTTCACCTATTTATCTCTCCATTTAAATTTTACAAGTGCAATTGTATTACAAAAAAAGCGAGTTTGGGTCATACGAGGTTGTCTTGCTGGTTTCAGTTTCTTCTGGAAGGCAGCATCTATTTTTGTAATCTGTTGAAACAACCCTCGGAATTAGTCAGGTGGGCTTTCTTTTTCGACAGCTCATGGAGTCGTTCTTCGTCAATCTCTGGCTTCTTCTGCTCGCTGTTTCTCGGCCTCGTCTCTGCAATCAACAATGGAGATTGCAGGGCATTTATGGAACATCCTCGGCGGCAGCAATAAGACCATAATCTTCCCTCTGAGAAACACTTCTATTCCGACTCCATTGACAAATCGAACTCAAGCGATTTGCTTTCTTCAGCACTCTGTTTCTCGTGGCATTTGGTTTGCAGAGAATCCTCTCGACTACGAATTTCCACTCATGATGCTCCAAATCAGCCTCCTCTTCCTCCTCTCCGCGGCCCTTCAATGGCTGCTCAGGCCCTTCAGACAATCCAGATTCGTCTGCAACACCCTGGTACTGTTTCCTTTCTTTTCATTTTTCTGCATTTCCATGGAAAATTACAGAGAACAAAAACAAAAGGGTCAAGGTTTGTTTTCGTTTTTGGCGAAACAGGCTGGAATCATTCTGGGGCCTTCTCTCCTCGGCCGACATAAGAAATTCAACGAGCTAATGTTTCAACCCAAAGGGAATTACATAATGAACGTGCTGTGGCTAATCGGGGCAATATACTTTGTCTTTCTAACCACTGTCAAAATCGAATCATCAATGATCTTAAAAACGGCAAAAACCTCGTGGAATATTGCTCTGATAAGCTTTTGTTTTCCTTTCATCACTGTCGGAGCCCTCCTTTACGGTCTGAAAATGGAGTTCCCCGGACCCATCTTGAAGTTCTACGCCGCCGCTTCCTTCTCGTACACTTATTTCATCGTCGTTGCTCAAGCTCTGCATGAACTCAACCTTATTACTTCCGAATTGGGTCAACTTGCTTTGTCCGTGGCCATAGTTTACGACACGCTCAACATTCTGGTCGTGTTCGGAGTTTCCATCGTCAGCAAAGATACATTTCTCCACTGCGTCGGAGTAGCCTGTTCTCTGATCGCCTTTACGGCTTTTACGTTTTTCGCCATAAGGCCGGCCGTTTTCATGATCATAAAGAACACCCCTAAAGGGAAACCAGTGAAGGAAATCTACATTATCGCGATCTACACTTTAGTTGCCGTCATGGCCGTCGTTTTAAATTTGATCGGATTGCCGGCGGTTTACGGCGGTGTTTTTGTAGGCCTAGCCATACCAGACGGGCCTCCTCTTGGCTCGACGTTGATAGACAAAGCTGAAACCATGATCAACGAGGTGTTCTTGACTTTTGTTTTCGTGAATGTCGGGCGTGAAACGAACGTATATTCTGTCAAAGATTGGAAGCTGTTTGTCGCGTTTCAGATCATCATCTTCGCAGCCAATGGTTCAAAGTTTCTGGGAACTCTTCTGGCTTCAATCCGGTCCAACATATTGCTCAAAAACGCCATTTTGTTGAGCTTGATGATGAACATCAAGGGAGTAATTGAGCTTTTTATGTACAGCAGATGGCTAAGCTCCAAGGTTAGCTTCGTGTTTTTTTCTCTCGTCTTCCTCATCTCCTATTAATGGAGATTTCTTCTCTGAAAACGCAGTTCGTCGACGAACAAACTTTCACTCAGTTGGTGTTGTCGATGCTGGTCGTCACTATGCTCGTTACGCCGATCATCGACAGATACTACAAGCCACACATGCGGCTCGAGCAACACCAAGCGATTGGTCGGAAGGAGATTCGATCGATCCAACGAAACTTGAACGACTCTGAATTTCGGATGCTTTCTTGCATCCACTGCCAAGATAATGTTCGGGGGATCATTTCTCTTCTCCAAGGATGTAATCCGACGGAATCAAGTCCACTCTCTGTGCACGTAATGCATCTGATAGAGCTCGTCGGCCGAGCAGCTCCGGTTCTCGTGCGGCACGAGAAGAAGAGCCGGCGATCCAAGAATGGAAACTCCGTTACCTCCGATTACATAATGAGAGCGTTCGAGAATTTCACGAAGAACTCGAGTGGCCCAGTTGTAATCCACCCCTTCGTCTTGATTGCTCCTTACAGAAGTATGCACGATTGTATCTCCAGGTTCGCCTTGGATAATCTCATCCCCTTCGTCATCGTCCCCTTCCATGAAAACCAGAGATTGGTCGTCGACAACCAGACCATGAACTCGATGCGCCATTTCAATAGATGTTTACAGGCTCTTGCGCCTTGCACGGTAGGGATTCTCGTGGATCGCAGCTCCAATTGCCATGTGAAACCCGGAAGTTTCTCTTTCCGGGTCGCTGTTATTTTCATCGGCGGGGTTGACGATCGAGAAGCCCTGGCATTCGCAGCTCGGATGTCCGGCCATTCTAATGTCAATATCACGATTATTCATTTCATTTTCTACGGCAACGAAAAAAAGCACTACGACGAGGACAAGAAGCAAGACGAATTTCTAATCGATGAATTCAAGCTGAAGAACCGGATTAACCCTAGAGTGGAGGTGAGGGTAATCCTCGCCGATAATAGGGAAACCTTGATTGACTCCTTGCGTTCCATAGAGAACAGATACGATCTGATGATGGTGGGGCGCCGGCGAGGAAATGCGTTCACGGTTGACGAGGAAATGTCCGAATTTGTAGAGAACGCAGAGCTGGGAGTGATCGGCGACATGCTTGCCTCCTCGGATATTTGCGGCGGAGAGGTGTCGGTGCTGGTGATGCAGCACGCTCTTCCGGCAGATGGCGACTCTCAAGCGGCCGTGACCTCCTCAGAAGACAGCGAAAAATCTTTAATGGCCACTGAACAAGCGGAAAAATTTAATGGCGGCTAACATCTTGCCGGCCCCATATCCGATTGCTCGCCGGTCAGCTTCTTAAATTTTCCATTTTATCAACACTCGCTCAGAATTTACACTTCTCTGTAGGCTAATCGAATTAATTTCAGACTTTTTACTTTCTTTCTACTTGGAAAGTGATGGATCTGACTGAACCAGAGATCACTGTCCACCTGCACCCTGAACAGGCTCTGGGAATTTTTGTGTTGCCATATGAAATCTAAAACATTCTTAAAAAATCAATCTTTTTTTTCTAAAAAGGATTCTTCGATGATCACCTGAGCTTCGCCATAGCTGGCACCTTGTTTCCTCTGCTCGCTGTTTTCTCCCCTGTATACTTCCTAAAACACGTTTCACCATGGCGGATGATTGTGTTTTCTCTTCCATTTTTGAAAAAAAAATACGTCGCGAATGATTCAATTGCGTCTTAATCTTCGACCTGAAATTGAAATAGCAATCTTCACTTCAGTCAAAGCTACTGAAATGCTGTTGCCGGCTGGTCGATGTAAATAAAAGAAGAAGACGAGGGGAGATTGCTCTAAACGTCGGCGTATTGCGAGGAGTGAACTGACCAAATGCCAGCCAGGTTCCGACAAGCTGTTGAACTATCTCAGACCTGAAACATTTGAATCGACGTTGAACGTGGGAGATTAGAAATAGGAGTTTCCTGGCAATTTACTCATTTTAGCATTCCATCTCAGGCACCGTCCGTTTCTGTTTGCTGCTATTTTTACTCGTTCTGTTCCGCATCCCGTCCCGATTCTGAAAGCATTTTCAGAGCAAGGACCATGAACGTACGAAGAGGAAATTCTTCGGTTCTTCTTCTTCCTTACAGAGATGCTCTCTGTTTTCTCCCTCTTCTGATTACTAAAACTTTCACGACCCAAATAGGACCAAAGCACAAAACGACAAGCCAGTTGACTAAATCTACCAAAATAGACTCGGGTTGACCCAAAGGCTAAAGAAAGAAACAACTAAATCCACAAATCTCAGGACCAAATAAAAATGTTAATCTACAACATAATAATAATTTACATAAAAATGTTTAATTATACAGCTAAACCATAACGTTCAAAATTACAATACAACTATGAGAAAAATACAACTTAAACTAATTTTCATAATATATTCACATCATCCAGTAGCAGCTACAAGCATAAACTAATCACCTGGATGGAGGAATCGTTGGGGTGAGTGACTAACTCAATGAGCAGTTTATATTTAATGCATTATAATTTAAAACACGTTTTTTATCTTTTTAAAGAAATGTGTGAATTATAAAATCAATAAAATCATGCTCTTTATCCAATTTAAAACATGGCTTTTCAAGCCACTGTGAAGTACTTACAAAACCATCACATACATAGATGACTATACAACAAATCACTCTCACAGTAATAACAATAAATCCACCTCAGTGAAAAAAGAATACCGCTTAAGGACAACAACGCCACAACATACGAAAAACGAAGAACATAACGTCCAACATCTCATGAGGCAGAAGAACCAATGACCGTCCGAAGACCAGCTCATCGACCCACGAGCTCTGTCTCGAGGACTACCTGCTCGTGGCACACGATGTCAATCACGAAGACTACCTGCTCGTGTAATAATACCATACCCTGACCAGTATACTTTAGGAGTTCTCTGGCCCCCAAGGAGCATGTCTGCCCCTGTCACCCATACTTTAGGAGTTCTCTGGCCCCAAAGGAGCATGTCTGCCCCTGTTACCCATACTTTAGGAGTTCTCTGGCCCCCCAAGAAGCATTACCTGCTCCTATTACCCAAACTCATCAACAATAATATAATCTAATGTCACTTTTGCATACAGCAGCACAAAGTAATCAAAAGATATATTGTCACCAATGTGAACACAACACCAATAAAAAAACATATGCAGTTTAAACCCGAGTAAAACTACATATACATACAAAACAGTTGTGCTAACAACCAGGCCCGTCACATTTAATCGGTGTCAATCCACCAAAATAATATTATAAAATTATTTAATAACAATGCATGAAATAATGCAAGAAAATATAAATCACTTACCTTATACTACTAGATTTACCTTTTTTCGGCTTTTTAGACTCTTTCGGTAAAAGCTCTTCCTCCGACCAAGCATCTAAAATATCCCAACAATATCGAATTCGGGCTTAGGAGGAAGAATTATGAAAAAAGACAAAAACGGGCCAAAACGCCCAGGAACCCGCGGGTCCGGCAACTGGGCCCGTCAACGTTGACTCGGGCAACATTGACCAAGTCAACCCCAGGTAGGTTGACCCTGTGGGCTGACCCGGTTCGGAGCCAACACGGGTCACCGCCCCACCGGCGACGAAAAACGTCGCCGGCGACTCATCCGACCTCCGAATTCGACAAACCTTATATCAAAACGCTTGTCTCGACGAGACAAACACAGCCATACCAACAATCGCGAGAAAAGTCGCTGTTTGAAAAACCGAAATCAAAATCCCAAACTTGCAGTTTTTCTCTGATTTCTCCCAAAATACGGACTTACCTTCGAAACTTCTTGCACGGACTTCTTCCTCTCGTGAACACGAACGTATAGACGCTTAAATCGTCGAATTTGGTGGACGAACGAAGAAAATCGCTCAAACCCTAATCGGGTTTCTCTTCCGAACGACTCAGGTACGTGTTTTTTTTCGCTCTTCTGTTTTTATCTTCTTCTTATTATATATAATATAAATAATATATATTATATTATATTATAATTACATAATATAATATAATATTATAAAAACAGAACTATTAAATTTCTAATCTTTCTAGTCGGTTATCCGAAATAATTACGTGTCCTTATAATAAAAAAAATTGACTTAATCAACACCGTCAAAAATTTACGAAACGTAAATCAACGGTTAATCCAAATTTAATCATTGACCGAGAATATCAATTATACACCTAATAAAACCCGATAAATTACTAATAAAAAATCTAATATACGCTAAAAATTACGCGTTAACTTTTGGAGTCTTTACAAAAACACAAACTCACGGGAATTCACCAAGGCTACTTCCTTCAATCCGCCGTCGGACTCTCGTTCAGTTTTTTCGCAGTAATCGCCCATATGCTTTGGATGAGCTCAACCTCGTAACTTCCGAGCTGGGTCAGCTCGCCCTGTCTTTAGCATCGATTAGTGATGTTACCCAGTTGCTGCTCATTGCTGTGTTTGTCGTCGTCGGTCAAGAAAAAATATCGAGCGCCATTGCAGCTCTGGTTTCCATACTCGCATTCGTCGCATTCTCTGTGTATGTCATCAAACCGAAAATCCTAATTATAATAAAGAGAACTCCGGCGGGGAAACCGGTGAGGGAGATTTATGTAGTTGCTATATTTGTCGGCGTTGCAGTTATGTCAGTGATTTCGAACATAATCGGAGGAGCGTTGATTCACGGAGCTATTCTTCTGGGATTAGTTAGACCAGATGGACTTCCTCTCGGATCGACGTTGACGGAGAAAGCCGAAACTCTGGTCTCCGAAGTGTTCTTGCCGTTCATATCCGTCTTCGCCGGATACAAAACCAACGTATACTCGATCAAAAACTGGAAGGCTTTCTTTATTCTTCAGTTCATCATCGTCGCCGCGTATTGCATGAGGCTAATCGGAATCGTTTCCTCTGCACTCTACGCCAAAATCAGTATGAAAACGCTGTTTTGCTCAGCTTAATCATGAACATTAGGGGGATTTTTGACCTTTTAGCCTACACTAAATGGCTGCACAACAACGTCAGATTTGATATTTATCCCCTTTTCGACGATCAATCTTTCACTCAGTTGGTGCTGTCGATGATGCTCTTGACGATGATCGCAACTCCGGCGGTGGAAATCCATTACAAGCCCCAAAAGCGGCTGAATCAACTGCTATCGGTGAGCCGCAAGGGGCGGAGATCGATTCAAGAACTTGGAAACAACTCGGAATTTCGAATCCTCTCCTGCGTTCATAGCCAGGGAAACGTCCATAGCATAGTCACCCTCCTCGAAGGATCGAACCCTACAGAATCAAGCCCTCTTCGACGACGTATTCCCCCTCGTCCAGCTCTGTTGCGCGTAAAACGTAATCATGAATTAATATAAATACACGTATCGTAATTGTAGTAATAAAAATATTGATACTACGAGAACAAGTCAAATTTCAATTTTTAGAATAAATGACAAAGTAAAATAAATAAAATAAAAATTTTAGCTTTAAATATTTACAAAAAAAATTAAAGAATAAAAAATAAGTTTTCTTTTATTTTGATTGAGTTTTTATCTAATCTAATATGCAAAAAGTAAATCGCAGAAAATAAAATGCAAAAAAGTAAAGTTGGTGGTCGAATCGAGAATTAGAATTAATTTCGAAAAAAATTTCCTGTAAATCGAGTTCACTTGAACTGCTCTTTACGAGTGCTGCAGCAGCCTCCACAACATAAAGTAGGTCCGGTCGGAACTCTAAAGAACCGGGGCTGGTGTTGCCTCTGTGGTTGATCTATTTCACACTCACGACTTAAACAATTAAGCTGTGAAATGTTACTCCATAATGAGTTTGAAACTTGTTCCTTTTGATCGCACTAGATTGGAATGAACATTACGAAAACACTCATAGTTAAACCATGTCACTTGACTTTGAGCTTGTTACCCCAAAGATCACATAATGTTTTATTCAAAAATTAGATTTTTAGGCAAATATCGCATAAATGTCACAGCATCGCAACAACATCTAAAAATGCAGATTTTACGTGATTTTTAACGATATTTCTAGATTTTATTGATAAATTGCTTAGCAAACACGTAAGGGCGTATTGTCGTGATTACTCGAGGGATAATCACAGCAAAACAAATATATATAAACACTTATTAAAACGAGTTCTAAAAGATAGCATGCAATTTCATTAAGCAAATCAATGTATGAAAAATCCTAATTTTAACTCAAACAAAATAGTTATACACTAACTATCAGGAGTTCATATAATTCACAGAAATTAAAACGAAAAGCAAAGGGAGAGAATTTTTGTCCTCGCCGTCGAAAGCTGTTGGTCGCACAACCTCGTTCTCCCGCCGCCGTGATTGTCGCGTTGAACCTCTTCTTCGGATTTACGTCCGAAGCTTGATTGTGAATCCCGTTCTCCAATTCTACACACTCAATTCTTGGTATTCTGGTTTCTTTATGTAGACTACGTGCAGCTCGAGCAGATTTGAGAAGCTGTTACGATTTGGAGTAAAATTTGGATCGGTTTGGAAAGTAGTTGAGATTATGAAGGATTTCTAAATCTTCAATGATATTCTTGTTTCCAAATTTGAATTTGAGTTGATTCTTTAATCTTTTTCGTGATAATAAAAAATATACGAAATATCGAGTAAAATCACGTAAAAAAAGCGTCACTGATGTTTGACATCGCTGCAACATTATCTCTTAAATCATTAATAATTATTACCAAATTGACCATTAAAACCGGGTGAATATGAAGTATTTTTAAGACTTAAGACCTAGTTTAACAGCGCGCGCATGTCCGGCCAATCTAAGGTGAGAATCACAGTTCTTTATGTCATAATTCGCCGGAATGAGAAAAACTTCAAGGACATGGAGTGTAAGTTTGATGAAACTCTGGTCGATGAGTTCAAGCTGATGAACGTGAGAAACGCTAGAGTGGTGGTGAATGAAATCGTGGTGGATGGTGGAGTAAAAGTGATCGATTGCGTGGTCACTATGGAGAAAAATTACGATCTGGTGATGGTAGGTCGTCGGTGAGGAAATGCGTTGAATATCGACGAGGAAATGCCCGATTTCATTGAGAACGCGAAGCTTGGAGCGATCGGCGACATGCTTTCCTCATCTAATATTTGCGGTGGAGAAGTTCTCGTGTTTGTTATGCACCGTGGAGATGATATCTTTGAAGAATATTTTACCAGCCCAAAAGACTACAGCAGAAAATCTCTGAAAGCTTCTCGCTTCAATGGCGGATGATTTTGGTTTTTTTTTTTCTTTTCTATTTTCTCGTAAAAACACGACATTAGTGAATCAATCCTGTTTCAAAACTCCAAATTGTATTCATGGCATATAACTCCAAAAGAAATAACAAAAAAAAAAAACATCTAAGAATCCAGAAAACGATTGATGAAATAAACTACAAAATAATCTAGTTAGATGTTTATTATTTTCATGCAAATTGTTTTTTGTTGTTTTAATTTGTTGCATGTAAGTTTACTTGGTTAGTTACTAGTTTTTAGGCACCTCTCATAATGTGTAGAGTAAGTAGTGGAGTGGTTTGAATTTGAGAGTGACTTGATGATAGGAGGACATGAAGGTGGCTTGTTAGTTATTTCTTCCTTTATTTAATGAAATAGAAAAATCGATGCTAAGTGGCATTAAGCATCAGAAAATTGCTCGTGTCCTCAAAATTCCATAGCCAACAATTGGTATCAGAGCCATCTTCGTATATGCCAAAAATCATGCCGAGAGACGACTCTTCATCAAGTACCGCTAGAGGTGGCGGTGGTGACGTAACTGAAGGTACGGCGACATCCAATGCTCTGTCGCGTGAAGGGAGTGTCTCACTCCAGTACCCATTACTCACGAAGAGTAATTACTCAGCATGGTCAATCAAGATGGAGGTGTATATGCAAGCTCAAGGAGTGTGGGAAGCTGTGGAATCAGAAGAACCCGTAAGTCAAAGGAAAGACAAAATGACTTTGGCGGCTATTTACTAAGGAATCAATGAGGAGATGTTGCTGCAACTCGGAGCGAAGAAGTCTGCAAAAGAAGCGTGGAATGCACTTAAGACCATGCATCTCGGTGCCGCTCGAGTCAAAGAAGTGAGAGCACAAACACTTCGATGGGAATTGGAGGGTCTTCGAATGAAAGATAAAGACTCTGTTGATGATTTCTCCGGGCGTGTAGCAACCGTCGTCAACAAAATACGAGAATTGGGAGAACACGTTGATGAAACGTATGTAGTAAAAAAGATGCTACGTTCTGTTTCGCCCAAGTTCATTCAAATCGCCTCAACCATTGAAGAATTTGGAGACTTGTCAATAAAAACAATGGAGGATGTGATCGGATCACTAAAAGCCCATGAAGATAGATTGAAGGACCGTGATGAAAAAGAAGGATATCACATTCTTCTTACTCGAGCTAAGTGGAGGGCTCGTGATGAAGCAACAAATTCTGAAGATGCGACCAGAATTCAGGGAGCACCTCGTGGACGTGGACGTGGACGTGGCCGATGACGTAGAAATGGACGTGACTTTGATGAAGACAAGTCAAGAAAGTTCGATATAAAAAGGATAAGGTGTTATGCATGTAATTTGTATGGGCATTTTGCCTCAGATTGTGAGGAGAATCAGAAGGATGAGAAAGCCCATCTAATCGACGAGACCGAAGAAGAACCAACATTGCTGATGTTGAAGATTGACGATCAAATTTGTCCACCCGCAATGAACGAAAATCAAGTTTTACTGATTTAAGCAAGTTAATTATAGTTAGAAAATGTGGCTAACTAGATTAAGGAGGAGATTGATAGGAAAATAATTTAGTTAGGTGTTTATTATTTTCATGCAAATTGTTATTTGTTGTTTTAATTTGTTGCATGTAAGTTTACTTGGTTAGTTACTAGTTTTTAGGCACCTCTCATAATGTGGAGAGTAAGTAATGTGGTGGTTTGAATTTGAGAGTAGTTTGATGATATGAGGACATGAAGGTGGCTTGTTAGTTATTTCTTCTTTTATTTAATGAAATAGAAAAATCGATGCTAAGTGACATTAAACATCAGAAAATTGCTTGTGTCCGGAAAATTCCATAGCCAACACATAGCAATCTTCCCCAAATGCAGGGAAAAGTTCATACAGAAAAAAAAAACTCATGCTTTAATCATATGGAACTGAAATATATCAAATTGTCGGGATCTTTGTTTTCGCCGATGAATTAGCAAACTGGGAGGTCTGCCGGGGGAGGCTCAATAGACTGCAATTCTCCGACTCCATTGTCGACCAAAAACACCATAGCCAAACCCCATGTAATGTGAACATCCAAATGGCAGTGCATAAGCCAGGCCCCTGGATTATCGGCCACGAAACGAATCACCGCCCATCCATTTACCGGAACGGCGACAGTGTTTCGAAGAGGTGGATCGACAAGGTTGAACTTCGAAGTATCGGTTTTTGGATTGAAATTTCCGAAACCTTCTGCGATGATGTAGAAATCGTAGCCATGAAGATGAATTGGATGGTTTTCAGGGGTGACAATGCTAGTGTCCTGGAGAACAACTTGAACTCTTGATCCGTACTTTAACTTGTAGCCTTTTGTCCCCGGAACTGGTTGGAAGAGAGATCGACTTACGTTACCGGTGTAATCGAATTTCACCGGAGGATTCGCCGGAAAATCAGGGGTGACGATTCCGGGTACGCCCTGTCGATAGGCCTGCAGAATGGAGATTGTTGACGGAAGAACGAACGAGACATTGTTCATGCTAGCAGTAAAACGAGTCCCGTTCGGACCCTGACACCTTCTCGGTCTGAAATTCCTTGGACAATTGTTGAGTCCTAAGCCAACAGTGAAAAAGAGGTTCTCGTCGATATCAGTCGGGACCGGGACTTTTCGTGGGCTTCTGAAGCTCTGGCTAAACGCCGTGACAGTTGCCGTGTCATTGTAAGCCGGAAGAGAAGGCATCACTGGTCTTATTTGGGATAGAATACATTTTTTGCCAGGGCAAGGAGCAGACTTGTACTCTAGAATGGCTGTGGTGGTAGTGTTGTCAAATGGTGCATTTTGGGCACTATGGTAAGCTCGGGCTGCGATATAATATCGGGAAGGTAGCTGGTCACCGGTGATTAGAACGTCGGTGGTTTGGCCTGGCCCGAGCATGAGCACCGAGGTGGTGAAGGGCTTGGTGTACGAGGCATCAGCTCCGACCACTGTGAATCGGTGATTAGCCACCTTGAAGAACAAGGGTTGGTTCAAGCCCGAGTTCACGACTCGGAGGAGGTGGGTCTCCCCTGAGTCAATTGGAACTATAACCGTACCTGCAAAAGAAACATAAAATTAAAAAAAAACAACGTTATAGTATGCATGCATGGATGAACAAGAACAACCTTTGGAGGAGCAGTTGTAGAGATCTCCAGGTTCTCCATTGATGGTATATGCATCTGAGACATTAGGCGCTGCCCCTGTTCTTGTAGCTTCTCTCACAACATCTATGGGGTTTGCGTTCCACCATTCCCCTAATTTAATCACCATATTATAGAATCAATTCTCCGTTTTAATCATCTTTGCCTGTCGTTATCGACGATACGATCGAAATGGATGGTTACCGAGAAGTAGAGGAGTTTCTCGGTCCGGCTTCCGGAAAGGGTAGGAAGTTCCTTGTTTCGGGCGAATAATGAGAGCTCCATAGACGGTGGCTCGAAGCCAGGAGCTATGAGCATGCCACCATAGAGTGCCCTCTTGCCCCTCAACGGTGAACCGGTACGTGTAGCTTCCTCCCGGCCTAATCGGACACTGAGTCACAAACTCCGGCCCATCCGCCCACCCCGTTCTCATCTGTCGAATCCCGTGCCTGCAAAACAGATTCAAATATGGCATTTTTTGCAGTGACATGAAAAAAATGTTCTCGATTAGTACCAGTGAATAGTGACATTATATTTGGCCTTGTTTACGACGGTGACCACCAGAGTATCGCCGTTGTTTATCTCCAAGGTCGGACCCGGGAATTGGCCGTTTACAGTAATGGCGTTTCGGGTTTTGCACAGCCTCTTCACTGGTGTCGCTTGAATCTGGATTATAACAGTACATATTCATAACCCTAGACACAATCTTAAATCTTACATTAGAAAGACGAGAAACATACAACAAACTGGTGCTTGTGAGTCACCGAACCAGCCAAGCACATCGACAAACCAAACAGCAGCCAAATGGCGAAGACAAAGAACGAACACCGACCCATGGCTAAGCGCGAATGAACGACAGAGATGCTGCTGCAAGTAGACAATGGCCTGTCTCGTTTTATAGACAGTAGAAGGGGAGAAGATTAGCGAATTAGGTTACTTGATTAAGGAAAAAAGGGACAGTTTCATGTCTTAGTTCAACGCTAACGAAGAGTAGCTGCACCAAACTGGCCTAGAATTTGATGATTTTCCAATCCATTTTCTTGCTTCGCAAGCTTCATTCCTGGTCGAAGTTTCAACAAAACCCGTGATTAAGTTTAGCTCTACGTCAAATCCATTTTCTGGGTCCATGTCCTTTTGCGGGATCTGTTATGATCGACGCTTAGGTTTTGCATGCAGACGTCTCTCGCTTTCTCTCTCTAGAAAAACAGAGTCAACGGGATGCACAGTGATGGTATTTGGTGGGAAATAAAACCAACAAATCCGCACGTTTGGAGATTCCGTCGTCTCTAACAGCTGTTTAGTTTGTAATCAATTGGCCTGGAAATCACGTTGAGCCATGAGAGAGAGATGAGGATTCGGATGGTTCACCCACAAGAAATTGGTAAAATTGGTGAAGTTTGTTAGACCCTTTGAAATTTCTGCACCAAGAAAAATACTCACCGATTCGGTCTAAGAAATCGTGTCGAAAATGTGGGCAAAAATCAATTCCTTCTCGTAAAATATGGAACAGTCAAACATCATATTTTTATATTTTAATATTTTTAATTAATTCATTAATGTTTTTTTGTTAATTAATAACATCCCAACGTAATTAAATAAAAATAAATTACTATTATTATTATATATTTTTATTTATTACAAATCAGTTAAAGTGAGTCAAATTAAAATTATTAACCAAGTTGAAGTATCTCATGAAAATATAAAATTGTAATTTAAAATTGACTACCATTCTTATTAAACATGTTGATTTCTCGAATAATAATTTATATAATAAATAATAATTTATATTTTAATATACTAATTAAAATTTAGTAATGGATAATAATAAATTATGATAAAAAAGTAACGTTATCATTTCCTAGAGCTAAAGTTGTCCTTTGATAATTTCTAAAGTTGGGTCTTATTTGTTTACATCTTCAAAGTTGAGGGGCTAATTTGATAATTATTTAGGAACTTCGTTATTTCCGACGGCATTTTAACGGATGGCAGGTGGCACCGTCGCATTAATTAGGTCAACGTTTAGAGCTTTAAGCAGAAGTCACGTCGACGATCCACGGTGAGTCGACTCAACCGAGCTGCCTCTTTCCACGTAGTGGCTTGCGGCCTCCGTCTGTCAATTTCCGCTTTATCTTTTTCTCCTGCAAAATCCTTCATTTTTCTCCCTTCTCGTCGTCTCTCCTGAGTGAGCCAACAGATTCCACGATAAGCTTTGATTTTTCTTCGAGTTTGTTTGGTTGATCATTTCACGTATTTTTATATATATATATTTTTTGTTTATTTTTGTGCAATTTTGGTTGGAACTGTGCGAATTACGATGATGAGATTTGAAAACCAGGATCACGACGATGCCCATTTCCGTGCTCCTAAAGAAGAGATGGACAGTCTCGTTCTCGACGACGATTCATCCGGTGGTCAACCCCGCGTGTCTGACGATCAACTGACGGAGCCCGTCGGTGTGATCTACGATCCCTTGCTCAGGTCTTCTTCTTCTTCTTTTCTAGACCCTCAAAACCCTAATTCCCCATTTGATTCCTTCGTCGAACCCCCTTCTTATGCTGAAGCTATCTTTGGTTCTTTCGATTCTTCATCCCACCCCTACGAAAGCTTCGATATTTCGTCCAAATCGAGCTCTCCCAGCTCCGACTACCTCAATATTTCAGTTTCAGATCCACAAAGGGTGGAAGAACTTTCTAATTCTCTGGTCCCTGGCGGAACCAGTTATTACAACTATTTGATCACAACGAGGACCAATTTGCCCGAGTACGGTGGACCTGGGTCGGAATTCAGTGTTCGCAGGCGATTCAAGGATGTGGTCACATTGTCAGATCGCTTGTCAGAGTCTTATCGAGGGTTGTTCATCCCGGTACGGCCGGACAAGAGTGTGGTAGAGAGCCAAATGATGCATAAACAAGAGTTTGTAGAACAAAGGAGGGTTGCTTTGGAGAAGTACTTGAAGAAATTGGCAGAGCATCCCGTGATTCAAAAGAGCGATGAATTGATATTGTTTTTAGAAGCGAAAGGCAAGCTGCCATTGATGAAAACCACCGATATGGCATCAAGGATGCTGGACGGAGCAGTGAACCTTCCAAGGCAGCTATTTGGCGAATCAACAGCGGCCGTTGATGTAAACGAGGTTGCGCAGGCGGCTAAAGGAGGCAGGAATTTGTTGAGAATTTTCAAGGAGCTGAAGCAGTCGGTGGCAAATGACTGGGGAGGGGCTAAGCCACTGGTGGCGGAGGAAGATAAAGAGTTCATGGAGAAGAAAGAGAGGTTGATGGAGTTCGAGCAGCAACTCAGCAATGTCTCTCAACAGGTAATTTTTTTTTCTATTTTGCAGAATGGAAACTGGATGGACGCATTACAATTATTTTCTTTTTTCTGTTCAACATGATTTTTGGTAATTTCTGATTGACAAACTTTGCTTTCCATGTTCAACGATGAATATCAGGATTATCCATCCATAATTTTACTGTTGATTCATGTTTTAGGCTGAATCTCTCGTGAAGGCTCAGCAAGACATAGGAGAGACAATGGGAGAATTAGGGTTAGTTTTTGTAAAACTGACCAAGTTCGAGACGGAAAAAGCCACACTTGAATCTCAAAGAATACGAGCCGCCGACTCAAAAAATATGGCAACTGCAGCTGTAAAAGCAAGTAGATTGTACCGAGAGTTAAACTCACAAACAGTGAAGCATTTGGTAAATCTCTGGCCCTATTATGAACTCTCTAACCACTGATTATAGAAGAATTAACTTTCTCAATCATCGGCTCTTACTTGAAATTGCATCTAGCAGGATAAACTTCACGATTATCTTGGGATTATGTTGGCCGTCAACAGCGCGTTTTCAGAGCGGACAAGTGCTTTACTGACAGTTCAAACTCTCTCGGCGGAGTTGGCTTCCTTGCATTCCAGAATCGAGAAGCTGGATGCTGCTTCAGCTAAAATTTTCGGTGGAGATAGGACCAGATTGCGCAAAATCGAGGAGTTAAAAGAAACTGCAAAAGTTACCGAGGATGCTAAAAACTGTGCAGTACGAGAGTATGAGCATATCAAGGTAACTCCTATTTACAACCGGAAATTGAGTATATAATGATGCTGTAGATTCCTTATTACAGTACGACGTTGAAATCGACCTCCTCTAGCCTGCTTTGAATTTATGTAGATTTCCCGTATAAACAAAAAGAAAAACTAAGAACTATGAACGAGATTTGTATTATTGCTATAATTTTGATTATGGATGTGAGTTTTTCCTGGTTACTGCTCCTTGGTTTTGATCTCTTCAATTTTTGGAAGATCAATAATGTTCAGAAACTACATTGTTTATACCGAACGACAGATTCATTTGGGGGTTTTGAAAAGCTTCTATCGTTGCAATTACTTTCATTTACGGGTCTTCTTTCTCGCTGTCCAAACAGGAAAACAACCGGAGCGAGCTGGAAAGATTGGATAACGAAATGCAAGAAGACTTCATAAGGATGTTGAAAGGCTTTGCCCTTAACCAGGTAAGATCTTCAGTTGGTTTGTGAGAAGAAATTTGGAATCGGAGCATATGACATATGCTTAGACTTTCTAAAATAAAGGAAACTTATATTTAGAAACTAGTAACTATAGAAATTAATACTTAAATAAATAATATCAAATCTTCATGGTGGCAGGTTGGATATGCAGAGAAGATGGCAAATGTGTGGGAGAATCTTGCAGAAGACACGAGCGTTTATGCAACTGATAAAAGCAGCTGATGCAGTAAATATTACAAATTTTTTTCTCTCTTACAGTTTCACTACCATACTTGGAAAATCTTTAACTTGACTCGTTTGGAGTTTAATGTTTATCAAATACACAAACACGCTCGTGTTTCTTCGCTGAATTCGTCCGATCGTGACAACAAACTCGAATGAAATGAAAGAATTGTTGGCTAAAGTCTTTCTACTACCACAAATTTATTGTCTTTTTTTCTCAGTCGCTCGTCGAGGTTGCACCGCCGGCCAAGCCATCGCCGGAACTTGGAGTCATCTCCGGTCTGACCTCTTCTAATTGTAATTGATGGAGAACCTGTTCGAGCTCCGGTCTGGCAGATGGAGAAGGATCAACACAATGCAGAGCAAGTTTGAGAGTGTTGAGAAGCTCGTCGCCAATGGCAGACGCGTCCCTCATCAACTCCGGGTCGAAAACTTCATTTGTCCACTCCTCTTTGACGGTGGACGCAACCCATTGTGGCAAATCAACCCCGTTCATTGCTTCGCCCGGAGACTTTCCGGTTAAGAGTTCTAACATTATGACGCCCAGGCTGTATACGTCGGTTTTTGTGTTGGCTTTCTTCAGCTTGGACAGCTCCGGCGCTCTGTACCCCAACGCCCCAGCCGTTGCAATCACGTTTGAATTTGCAGCCGCTGTCATCAACCTCGACAGCCCAAAATCGGCAATTTTAGCGTCTGATTGCTCGTCGAGAAGTACGTTACTTGACGTGAGATTTCCATGGATGATGCTTTCGTGGGCGTGGAGGTAGAACAACCCTTGCGTCATCCCCCGAGCTATTTTCATTCTGGTCGACCAATCAACGGGCGCGTCAGTCCCTCGAGCTGTAAAAATCAGACGATTTTAGAAGCCTATTAAGGCAATGTTGAGAATCGAAATTAGTTTTCAAGCTTTGAGGATTAACTAACCATGGAGGAGCGTTGATAGACTGCCTTTAGGCATGAAGTCAAAAACAAGAAGCTTTTCCCCTTTGGGTCCAAGATAATAAGCACGAAGAGCCAGGAGATTTGGGTGTCTGATTTTTCCTAAGAAATTCACTTCTGTTTCGAATTCCCTCTGGCCTCTGGTTATCTTCTCCCTCAATCTCTTCACTGCAACTTGATTTCCATCTTCAAGCGTGGCTTTGTAGACAGTCCCGTAAGTGCTTTTGCCCATAATTTCGGCTGTGGCGCAGAGAAGATCATCGGCGCTGAAGATTATTGGCCCGTCAAAATGAACCAGCTTTCCACCCACATCGCCGCCGGCTTCCTCTTCGCCGGCGATCGGAGGTACCGCTTTTCCGGCTCCGGCAGCGGCTACTCCCGGCGCCGGACCACCATCCTGCCGTTTTGACGCCGCCCTTTTGCAGATTAAGCAGCACAGTAATATAGAACACAGCAAAAACAGAACAACGAGGAGAGATCCTGCTGCAATAAGTATAACGTCTTTGGTGCTTAGTTTCCGGTGATGGTGAGATGGTTTTTCCGGCGAGGTAGGGACAATCTGAGATGGAGCTAAGGAAGAGCACGGGGCTGAACCAGTGTACCCACAGAGCCCGACATTCCCCACGAATGAACTTGAGTTGAATTTCTTCGAGATAGCAGCAGGAACCGAACCAGATAGGTTGTTGTAAGAAACATTAAACGAATTCAAAAGAGGTAGATCAGCCAAGGAAGATGGAATTTCTCCACTCAGTTTATTTCGACGTAAATCGAGCTGGGTAAGCGTTGAAACGTTCCCTAAAGACACAGGAATGTAGCCATTGAAGTGGTTTCCCCCCAAACGAAGAACAGAGAGATTACGGAGGCCGCCTAAACCTTCAGGAATTTGGTCACCAATACTATTATTCTCCAGATTCAACAAAACAAGAGAAAAGAGACTCGACAAACTTTCAGGCAGGCTGCCATTAATGCCGTTATTTGAAGAATCAAGAGTTCTTAGCCTAGATAGACTTCCTAATTCATCTGGTATAGCTCCGTCTAAGCTGTTATGACTAAGAGAAATAGATTCAATCTCACTCAGATTCCCCAGAGACGCAGGTATGCTTCCAGAGAGAAGATTATCATCAAGGAACAAGGTTTTCAAACGAAAAATCCTGTTCTTATTCTGGGTTGATCCCCAAGAATCAGGAATGGGGCCTGAAAGATTGTTGTGGTGGAGAGAGAGGAAGGTGAGAGAAACTGAGCTAGTGAGAGAAGCTGGGATAGGACCCGAAAACGAATTGAAGCTGAAATCAAGCCAGTAAAGCTTGGTAGAGTTAGCGATGCTAAATGGGATCGAACCAGATAATGAATTGTTGCTTATGTCAAGTGTCTGAAGCAGAGGACAAGACCCTAATGAAGAAGGAACTGAACCGGAAAGCCGATTATTAAAAAGCTGAACTCCTCTGAGATTTGGAAGGAAACCCAGAGAATAAGGGATCGTACCCTCGATAAGATTATCGTGAAGGCTAAGCTTTCTAAGTGCCTGAAGTTGGCCTATTTTCTCTGAGATTCTACCCCCAAGCCCTTTCCACGGGAGCTGAATCACGATAACTTCTCCCTGAGCACACTTGATTCCGATCCAGCCACCAGAGCAGGCGCCGAGGCCGCTGTCGTTCCAGCTCCGGAGGAACCCTTTGGGGTCGACTAAGTCACGCTTGAAAGCCTGAAGTGATTGGAAATCGGCTTGTGTTACTATTACACCATCCCACTCCTGGGTTGAAACTGGCCGTATGAGAGAAATAAGCAAGAGAAGAGACCAGAAGAAGCAACAATGGCGTTGAATCTTCCATTTCTTTTTCACGAACTGAAGCTTGCCGGGTGGGTAATATTCGCGGTGGCCGGAGAACAGCTGCTTATTCATCTCCACCGCCATGAAAAGGAAACTAGAGAAGCAGAAGAAGAAGCGGACGAATGTATTCAAACTGTAAATAGTGGGTTCTCAGCTCTCTTTCATTTTCAAGTTATTTTGGCCTGTACTCGCTCCCCGACAGAAATGGCAGAGCCTTTAAAGAAACGAACCAGAAACTAAACCGGATTGGAAAGCGTTGTAATTGCAACAAGTGAAGAAGATAATCTCAAGGTGGTGGCGGGATTTGTCGGGAAGAGCACGTGAACTTCTGAAAAACATTAGAGAGAGAAAGAGAGGAATCTCTCAGAGAGGAGAGAGAGAGAGCCTTCTCACAAATGTCGGACGATGAACAGCTCCAAGAAGAGGCTCTTCTCCAGCAAATCATAACGGCTAGTTCTCACGAATTATTTATTCTGAGCGAATTCCGGTTGAGTGTAAATAATTTGGCTTCTCCTCGTGGGTGGGTTCAGTTGAGAGGAGATGGCTTTTATTGCCATTTCCGCTCCTCCAACGGCTCTATCTCTTTGCATCGACGTCACCTGAGCTGTCTCGGAATTACAGCACACCTCGGAATTTGGACTAAATTAGAAAGGCAGTTCTAAAAGCGATGCAGTGAAAGGGTCTCTTCTCAGAAGAAGTTATTGGCAGGAGAGGCCGAAGCCAGGCCTAGTTATAGCCTTCGCAATGTCCAGCTCTCCATTGCCTGCCCCTGCCATTGCCACTGCAAATCCAGTCAAGGTTGACGCCCCCCCTCATTCAATGATCAAGTCAGGCTGGATTGAATGTTTTCTATTCAAGTCTAACATGAAGAATGCTCGAGAAAAAAGTCACTAAATCTGCAATTAGCATTCACTAATAGCGATCTCCCGAGGGATGTAATTGGGTCAACTAGCCATCTTAAACTCCGATCTTTCCGTGTTCATCATCTCAGGATTGATCGACGACAAAATTTATCTACTTGAGCAACACCAAAAATGTATATTTTAAATTCTACTATCGGAAAGCAAATGATACTCCTAGATTGGTGAAAACTTCAATATTGTATAAAAGCCGAAGACAAATTCAGAAATCAAGACCAATCACCCGATGTTCCAACCGACGTTTGGTCAATTCTTACTCGAGGCATTGAAGAAACCAACATCCAACAACAAATCTTCAAACACAGGCAATGGCAACCTTAGCTGACAACAAACCAACAACAAACCTCAAATATATTGGTAATTGGTAATTAGAATGGATCCTAAAAGACAATTTCACTATAGAACTGAATTCACTCACAGCCCACCGACACTCAGTCAATAACCAAACGGCCAAAGTAACCAATACAAAGACAATTTGTACTCTGGCGACAAAGACAATTTGTCAAAAACAGACAACACCCTGCACTGACGGAAGATCAGAGATATGCAAGTAAAAGATACGTATTTTGAATCTATAGAGATATAAAGTGAAAGCCAACAAAGTAAAGAGATTTGAATTCAAGTTCATATTGTAAAGAGATGGTACCACAAATAACAAGCATAACTAGATCTACAATTGCCAAGTTCAGATCCAATCTACACTTAAAGAACCACAAACCCCGACTTTTTCTGAAGAACTACAAAAACAAATTTGCCTTGAAGCAAATGAATTTCAATATCAGGGAATACAACAAGATGAGCCTAACCAAAATCAACACCAAGCTCCCATTTTTATTAGCTCCAAATAGAAATTTACTTATACTCGAGAGGCAAGAGGAGCAGCAGCAGAAGCCGTAGCACCACCTAGGAAGGAGAGGAATCCAGCATTGGCTGGCTCTTGGTCGTCCAGGAACAGATCCTCAGGAACTCTAAATGCACCGTGTATGGAAACTATGGCAATTCCTACCATCAAGGCCGAGATCAAGAGGGATCCAACGCTGGTTAGAAAAACCACGACTAGGGTCAAGATCCCCAATCCCATCAGGGTTTCAAAATCAGAAAATGTACGGCCACCAATGACGAGAGGCTGATCCGAAGGGCGGAAGAAGTAGAGAAAGCTCCAGGCTGCGAAGAGGGCGAGCAGAAGAACCAAAGAAAACGGGTGCGAGAGGAGAGAAAAAACCAATACCAGAGAAAGTAGGGTTATGTAATTGACACGAAAGTAGGTATAATTCTTGCGGACCCGTGAGTAGGCTTCAGAGAGAGAAACAGGTCGGGCCATCGCGCTCCGATCGACAAGCTCCGCCCACGGGCGGCGGCGGGAGAAGCCATAACGGATCGACGTCGTGAGACGGGATACGAACACGCGGAAGGCCGGCGTGGCGATAGTTGTCTGAGACTCCGTTCTGCCGCCTGATTGATTGCCGGATATCGGAAGAATCGCCGGCGAGGCCATGGCTAGAACGGGCTATCGGCGCCAGAGCTCTAAGTGCTCGTCCCCAGACGTGAGTGGAAAGGAAGTCTAGTTTACATTGAAGAACACGTGTGAATTCAGCCAGAGAAACGCATAGTCGTCGGCGCAGTAAGAGACGTCCGATCTATTACCCGATCCGACGGTTGTAGTTGATCCAACAAATAATGATTCTCCTCCAACATTTACGTCGTGTGATTTTCCTTCTAACTCTTTAAGATAATAGATCTAATCCATCCTTGCCCAAAATTGAATCTTGACAAAAACGGGTTGGCTATAAAAATGAGACCCAAATGACACACATCGTAGATATCTGTCTCCCATCGTTCGAGAATGAAATTCGATGACGAATTATAAGTTAAGTAATACTGCACTAACGGGTTTTTTTAGTACAAGACGTGTTGTGATAATCCCGAAGCAAAATTGCAATATAGAACGAAGAAGCTACCGTTACCCATGTCGAGCGCGTGACACATAAGCAAAGGTCATATTGGACTAGTAATGGAGGTGTTTTCTTCCAAGTTACATGCATTAGATAGCAAAATTCAATCTCTGAGATTACGGATAAAGACTTGCAATGTCAGTCTCTGATTGGTTGGATTACTCAAAGAAGAGGTGATTAGCAATATGAGGAATTGCCTTGTGTCTTAATCTTACTTCATCTTCTCTGCACAAAACACAGAGATGTCTCTAAAAAAGACATATTTTTTCGAGAAGCTTTCGTTTCTCTCCGAGTCCGAGTTGGCCGAGAATCTCGAATCGAAACAGAAACTTGGTCTTATCCATGCAGTTCATTGTCGTTCAAGCAAGCTACGAAGAATATATGCTCTCTATGCGTTACGAGTCTTCATCCATGTATTTCTAAAGTTCTTTGATGCTTTCTTTTGACTTTTTGGCCTGAGAATCTTCACTGTGCTTTGTTAATGGCAGCTTTTAAATATCGACATTGCCAGTCTCTAAAGCTTCACAGAACTTCTTCCCATGGCGGCTTGTAATTTTGCTGATGTATTTTCATGGATTCAAAACCTTCCACCTCTTTCTCAATGGAAAACGCCTTCCATTTCCGTATGCATGTGTTCTTCAACCTCTTCTCAACCATCTCTGCATTTTTCGGTTTCGAAAAACCTTCTCTCCCCTGTTATCACCTTCTCCATCGTTGCCGATTTCAATATTTCAATCTCTCTGTGGAGCTCCAAGGCGTTCACCGTCAGCTCCAAATCCATGGCGTTGCTAAGCGAGGAAAATCTCTCCGGTCTCCTCGTCAATTTCGTCGAGGATGTTCTCCGCTATGCGTCGATTAAAAATGGCCAATCGTGTCTCAAATTTCTCAAGCTTGAGAGCGTGACGAATTTCAAAGAAGTCTTCAATCTTGCGTTCTTCACGCTTTCGTTTCTCGTCTGCATATACGAAGCGCCTTCGGATCTTCGTTCGGATTGTCTCCTTACTTTTAAACAGCACTTGGCAGGGTGCCAGTCGAGACAAGCTTCGAAGTTGCTAATGAAACAACTCGGATCCAATCTCGAAGAGCAGTGGATGAGGTCCGTAAATCTCGCCATAACTAATTGGATTGTTGAGCTCCAAGCTACTCGCCACACACTTAACACCCCTTCACCTCTGTTTTCCTACGCGTTTTCGACTCTCGGCCTGTGGAAAGTTCAGCTGTATTGTCCTGTCATTGCCATGAACGTCGAAAATCCGAGCAGCCCACTCGTCGATGAGAGGCTGCAATTCTCTCTAAATTATCACCAACTCGAAGGTGTCCTCCAATTCAACTACAAAGTTGTGAAACGAGAGAAATGGGTGGACGTGGTAGTCGACGTCGATAACATAAGGTATCGGTCTGTTCGATAGATAACGTACGAAGAAGCTTCGAATTGATTTCTTGTTCTGTCTGAATTTCACAGGTGTGATATCGTAGGATTAGTAAGCGATTCTCTTTTATCTGAGCGAGGAGTCGGAGCAGCTGAAAAACATTTCCCGTCGAGAATTTCACTGCAACTCACTCCGATTCGGCAAACCAACATTATAAGCGTATCAGTAAGCAAGTCCTCTGAGAACCCGACGAGGGAGATCGGACTAGAAAAAAGCATAGAAGCCGGTTTCGACCCGCCGAATCCGTACCCGGGGATCAGAGTAACAGCCGGAGAGACAATAACTCTCAGTTTGAAGCCATGGAAGTTCGAGCAGACCATTTACGGCTATAGCGTGAATTTGAATTGGTTCCTCCACGATAGCGGGGATGGCAAAGAGGTTGTCTCTACCCGACCATCGAAACTGTCATTGATGAATCCGAGGGCTTGGTATCGAGACCGGTACTCGAGTGCTTATCGGCCGTTTACGAGGCAAGGAGGGGTGGTTTTTGCCGGCGACGAGTACGGAGAGAGCGTGTGCTGGAAGATCGATAAAAGCACGATAGGGAAAACGATGGAATGGGAGATCAAAGGATGGGTATGGTTAACATATTGGCCGAACAAGTATAGAACATTCTATTCCCAGACCAGAAAGTTGGAATTCAGAGACATACTTCATCTTACCATTGATTAGCCAGGAGGGTGTTCTTCTTCCTGAAATAAATAAATAGTTTAAATATTGACCTTAAACTGGTTTGGAATTTGGATCTTCTTCTTCTAGCCTCTCCAGGAGCTTCTGTTTAACCTTGGCAAATGCACGTTCAAGATTTTCCAGCTGCACAAATCAAACCCTTTTGAATTTATCAATTTTCACAGCAGATGAGTGTGGGAGAAGTTTAGAACAGAATTCCTACCTCTTGCTTGGCAAACCTGTTCCTCACAAACAGCCCGCTGAACAGATCAAAGCTATCTTTCATGGTGTTCTCTCTCTGCAAATTTTTCATTAATAAGTTTTCTCATTCGCCGCATGTTTCTGTTTCGATTGGTGATTAGGTTCCGGCTAGAAATACCAGATTAAGTAATGTCTCGTAGCCCTTTGTGTTGATGGTCGTGGATTTCAAATCTGCTTCGGCCATGATTCTGAAAATAACAGAGGCTGCCAATCAAATTCCACGGGAGAATACTGTTTCGATGGTGGAGTATAAGTAATGAACGTACCTGCCAATAGTGTGCGTAAGAAATTGACTTCTAGCAGCTAATTCGTCGTGTTCTTGGCAGCTCATTTCCACCATTTTGCAGCCCTTTTACCAGAAAATTCAGTCCAATCAGATGAACATAACAAGTAATAACAGAATTGATTTAGATTTAGCGTTGTTGTCAAGATTCGAGGGTTATGGTGATCACCTCAGTTTTGAAAATCTGAAGAAAGTTTGAGCATGTAACTTCATCTCTAACCCGAACCTTTTCATACACAAAGGTCAGACCTTTCCATCCATTTTTTCCACTCTCTGGACCAAAAATGGGGTGCGTGCAGACAATGTCGGCCTCCTCCGGCAACACCTTGTCCATAAAAACATTGCAACGTCGACAGTTCTAGCGACAGATTTAAAGATGGTAAATGGAAACTGTCTCGGATTCTTACTTGGAGTAGAATTTGTCTAGGAAATTCTTTGACAGACAGTACGTCGACGACCATCACGGGTCGTCGAAGACGGTGCAACGGCATTGACTGAAGAACCTCCGCCAGAGATAGGATTGATGTGCATATTAGAATGACTTCGTTATGAGCTTCAAGAAATGAATCTGCATCGCTATGTTCGAACATCCATTAATGGCGTCCTTAATCTGTGAGCCAAATGGTTTATAGCGAACATACCTGATGAAAGATACACCCATTTGCTGGCAGAGCTCAGAGTGATTAGTTCTCGAAGTTGCCCGTAAAGTGTGGCCCTGATCGACCATCGTCTTCGCCAAGAACTGTGCGAACGGACCGAAGCCCACAATTCCTATTTTCAGTTTTGCGGCGGACGAGGAAAATGCTCGCGGATCGGACATTGTTGCACGATGGAAATCCTCAAGGAGAGAGGGAGAGTGGCTGCAGATCTAAAGTTGGTCGCTTTATTAGGGTTTCAAGAATAAACGAAGGGCTTGGGTTGGACCTACACGGATGAATGTATGATCCAAATTAACTGCAAGAATTTGTCGTTTAAACTTCCATTTTCATCTCCCTCTGAAATGGGGAGGCAATTTTTATGAACAAAACAATGGATACCCAGGTAAACCAGAGCATCGGCCATTGATAAATGGCGATGAAAAGGAAAAGAAAATACAGATTGATGTAAACAGACAGCAATAGACAGAATCCCAAATCGTGGAATCTCTTATCTATCCATCGTGATCGACCACGACGTGGTTGACGGCGCACTTGTCCTAACGTCGTGAATGAGTGGTTCTTTGTCGTGGACGGTTTGTTTCACAGTCCGACCGCCGAATCGCCCTCCTAATCTCTGCTGCTGCACCACCAATACCGTCGTGGAGCTTCCGAAATCCGACGAAGCCACCATATCGCCGATGATCCCAAGCTCAGGACACTCGCTCCACTCTCCTAGTCCAGATAAAATCGGAGATGGCTGATGATGTCTTCCCACGATCATTAGATCGAAACAATCAACCATTTTTCTGATCGATCCAGAAAGTCCCACCCCATCTTTCACCACCTCTTCGACGATTACAAAATGCTCGTTTCCCAAGTTCGCTTCGCGATATTCGTTGATCAAATCCGTGTCGCGTTTCCGATCCTTGGAGTTTTCTGCGCCGAAGAGGAGAAATCTGATGACGGTGAGATCTACACGGTGGTGTTTCGCCATGCGAGAACCATAAGCGAGTGACTCTGCGTCATCATGTCCGCCTATGAAGAGCACCGCGACATGAAATACAGCTCCGGTGGTTATGACCGAGAGTTGGTCGCTGCGAATTCCCTTGTCTACGAGGATTCCCACCGAACAAGGCGCAACTTCGAGGACATTAAGGTTCAAGGCCTGAATGGCTCTGCTCGACGATCCTATTGAGCCATCGATCGCCCATTGTTTGTGGAAGGGAAGTATAACAATGGTGGCTCTCTTGTCGCGGCCAACACGGCAAATGTCGTCGTGCATGGTTTCGTAGTGAGAAATGGAGGTGAAGGACTCAACAAATGTGCTGCCTTCGTTGTGCTGCTCGTAATATCTCAGCGCGTTCAGAATTTGGCCGGTGGAGGAGGTGGTTCTCTGCAGTGGCCGGTGGGGCTGATGGGAGATCAGAACAGGGGTGCTCCGGCCGATGAGCTCGGTCAGAATGAGCGCTATGACCACAACCCGGCTCTCTTCGGACGCATACGAAACTTCCAGAAGATTCATCGCCGTCGGGACATTGTCCTGGTGGTGCAGACAAACCAATATTCTGAACTCCGATTCCCGTTTCGAGTGTTGGATTGTACTTCTCGTCAGATACTGATATTGCTTTGACGGGTCGTAGAGGAGCTTCACCAATGGAGTTACAATGGCTGTCACCACAACCACCGCCATCACGGCTAACGTAAATTCTCGATCCTTCATAACCTGCAATTGTCGGAACCGCCATTGAAACACATGAAAAAGCTTGATTATCAACAAAAGGGAAAGAGCGATGAATCTACACTTACGTCGCCGCTCTTCCATAGATTGTAAACCATGAGCTCGATGATGCCTTTGGCGTTCATTATCAGGCCGAGCACGAAAGCCTCCTGCGCCGGCATGTTGAAAAGCTTGGCCGGAATCATCACGGCTCCGATCTTGACAATGACGCAAAAGAGAACAACAAGCCCGACCAACCAACAACCCTGGAAATTAACGGTGAAGATGTTGGTCTTTAGCCCGCTTACAGCAAGGTAAATAGGGTAGAAAATTCCGTTTATCAGAGCTTCAACTTTATTCACAACTGTAGATCCCAACGGCGGACCATCGGGGACGAACAAGCCGATGATCAACGGCCCCAGAACATAATGTTGGCCGATGACCTCGCTCAAAAACGCAACCAGAAGCACAAAAACAAAAATGCTGACTATGTACATCTCGCTGACGGATTTCCCCTGATGAGAATTTTTCAGCATTCGATTAACTGTCGGCTGAAATACGTACAGAATGATACCCAAAAGCCCGACCGTCGATGAAATCGCCAGCAATGGCGTTACAATGCTCCCACTCTTGTCGGACGTAAAGGCCAACCCAACCGCCGTCATGGAAATTCCGATTGCGTCGCAGAACATGGAAGACGAGAGGGCAAGGCGGCCGATGTCGGTGTTTAGAATTTTGAGCTCGGTGAGAAGGCAAGCGACGACCGGAAAACCAGTCAACGCCTGAGAAGACGAGATAAGTGGAAGAACGCCGGCGAGGTCTGAATCCATGGAGACGAACTCTTTTAAAAGAATGACTAACAGCATCGGAATTATCAATGTGAATGTGAGCGTCGTTAGTCCGATAACCATAGCCTTTTTTCCTGGTTTCACCATTATTGAAAGATCCATTTTCACACCAATGGCAAAGAGGAAGAAGATAAGCCCAAATGTCGCAGCTGTTTCAAGCACCATCGACCCACGCATGGGGAAAAACAAAGATGCAAATTTACTAGAGTGTCCGAGAAACGATGGCCCGAGAACGATTCCACCCTGCAAAAAAGAAAAACACAGATTTCTCAGTTTTTTACAAAACAACAATGCTGGACTGAGAAGGTTGGACGAGGAATCTTACGACGATCTGCGACACAATGCTGGACTGTCCAAGAGGTTTGAGACAGATATCTATGAGCTGAGACGCGATCGAAATTGCGGTGAGCTGTAGCATGAACAGAGAAATATGGTTTTGAAAAGGGTTGTGAAGGAAACTAGATGAAGCCTTGGGGGTGGGATCAACCCCGTGTGGATCCTGGCAGACATACGTGATGTTTCTCAGCATCACGATTATCTCTTTGCCCAAATCTCCGCTTCCAAACGTGCCCGCCATTGTTGAGTAGAGGGGGAAAAAGGAAAAGCTTGAGACAGAAGATGAAGAGAATGGTGAGTAGAAGAAATAAACTGCAAATTCTGCAAAAAGAAGTCGAGGGGTAGAGAGAGAAAGAGAGAGATGGGAGTGGCCAACCTTGCGTTTTGGAGTTTCCAAAATTTCGTCCTTAAGCTAGTGGTCGATACGAGGAGGTTAGAAGTAAATGGTTTATGTCGTTCAGACGAACATAAAGTGTTCTTCAATTTCTACATGCCCAGATCTGAACCACTAGTCCAAAATGGAAATGACTGTCTATGGCCTTACTACATTTGGATAAGATCTTTCTATTTTTAGCTTAGAACTGCATATGAATGTCAAATCGCTTCATAAATATCATGAAATTACCTTATCCACTTCTACAAACAGGAACTAACTAAGATTTTAAAGAGAATGCTCGAGAGTTCTTGGCTAAAACTACTTTGGTAATGGTAAATTGAATCCTCGAAGCAAGATTACCAAATGAGAACAGAAGCACAGAAATGCAATTTCTTCCACAATCTAAAACAAGGATTTCAGTTTCCAAGAGCAAAAATAGGTATGGGAAGAAGAGTAACATTACATAGGAGCTAGCCAAGTAAGATTAACGAGGAGCAATTTCGGGAAACCGTCACCCTCTTGATCGTAGCTGGAATCAGGAGAATTTGGAGGTGCATTTTTGCTGAAATTTAGACATTCCATAAATTAATACACATGATGCAATTATGACAGATGATTATCACAAAGACATCAATAAATTACTGTTCAAGCAAGCTGATAATTTCTCATCGGTTTGAATCGAAAAACTGCGATTTTGAGTTCAAACTACACGATCCGTATAATTTCTTGTCTTGCTGTACAGATCAGAAATAACAATTTATAACCTTTACATAAGAACGATTCCTGCATTGCAGTTATTAACCTAAGCATCCAAAAAAACAGGAGACAAAAGATATACTTACATGGGTAGAAGTTCATTCGAGCTTATTTAGTTTCATTCTTTGAGTCATCTGAATCAGAATCACTTGCGTTATAACCTAAAGGGAAACCAATCAAAAAGTTAATGAAGGCATTTTCCAAGATAATTTGAGTAAAATATGAGCAAGTACCGGGACGTTTGCCGCTAACTTTCCAAACCGATGTTCGACTTTTGGAGGCCCTGCTAATCCAGGCAAGCCCCTGAGTTATCATGCAACATACAATGTCATTCAGCATTCAAGGACTGAAACCATCCTAGTATGGAGTTCATACATCATTTACATGGATCTAGGGCCGAGAAAAAGTAGTTCAAGATTAACTAAAACCAAATGAAATGAAAATTGACTTATTTTTTCCAAGTTTTGTTTGGTTTTCGATGCCCCCTCAGCGGCAATCAATCGAACAGAATAATCCATGGTCTTATTATAGGCACATTGCCAGAGACCAATCCAACATTCAACTTCTTAATCAACGGCAGAGAGAGTTTAATAATTGCTAGAACTTTTGTTGAGAAAAAGAGGAACCTTTTTGGCGTCTCTAGGAACACCATAGCCACTATAGTACATCTGGCCGACTAAGACCTGCATGCCACAATCACCGGCTTTAGCCTCCTTAAGGGTGTCCTGAAACCACCGCTTTACGCAATCGGAGACGACATGGGCAAGGGGAAGATGACTCCGCCCCTCAAAACCCTCCATTTTCCTCGGCTTCACGAACTCCGATGTTAATCGCCGGCCCTCCGATTCCGAGGTCTCCTGGGTCGCAACGCGGATTCGCGAGATGGGTTTAGATCGCCTCGCTGCTTGGAGTTTGACCGAGGAGGCAATTCTGGCGACCCTTTCCAAATTATCACTGGATCTTTATTCGCACTGGGTTCGCCCTTTCCAAATTATTATAAAAACTTCAGATTTTCTTTCTTCACAGCTGACCTGAAGATATTTCTACACTAGTTTTCCCAATCATAATAAATTAATTAAAATTTATTATTTTAATTTAATTGTGCCCCTATCCCTGAAGTCGAGAAGTTCCAATTTTTCAAATAAATTGGACAAAAATTGACTCAATCCGTGGACAGATCCAAACTAAAACCTACAATTGAAAGTAAACTAACAGGTTTGGTTCGGTTTTGCAATGATCAACTCATAAAAGCATGGACGAATGTACACCAGAAATCAATTAGGCTCAGCTTATTTACGATAATCCAAGTAATGGCAGCCATAGCCAACCAATTCTCTGCTCAAATATAGAATGACAGAAGCAGTAACCAAACATAGAAATCATAAGCATTGCACTCTTGACTTACAAACCATATTCCTTTGTACCCCGGCAGACGCAACAAACGGACTCAAACTGAACTGAACTTCGAGGTCGAAGAAATAGGGGCATGTAGATTCAAGTAAGATCATCCTCTTCGAGTTCTTTGGCTTTCAATTTGTCCTTCACCCTCAATAGGAGGGTGGTCTTCCATGGATCCTGTAACGCGGTTTCAGTTATAAGAAATTTGTATTGCAGAAGAGTATTTTCACTAGAAAAGCAAACAGAAGTAGTGTATATCTACTGAACGAGAGTAACCATGCCAGCATATAGAATACTTCAGTGGACTCTACAACACAAACTCAAGTGTTGCGAGACTTGGAAAAATAGATGAGGATGATCCACTGTTGAGCATTATAAGTTATAATTTGACTAGATTTTGGCAAATATATAAATAGTTTGAAGAATTTCCGAGTAAAATATCACCATAGAACAACTCAAAAGACGCTGATGGTTAATACTATCAAAATTGAGCATTGCGTACCAATGTTGTCATGCTATCAAATTCCTTGACAACATCTGTAAATTTTGAGACATCTTCCTCGTCAATCGCGGAGGCAATATCCTGCCGCAAAACATAATAGTATGTTCCTCAGTATCACAAATTTCACAGAGTATATAAAAACATTTCATGAGCATTCAAAGAAATAAGCCACCCACAGCTAAAAACCGATATTCTCGTGTCCCCGAGAAAGTTGGATCCAAATCCTGGAAATGGAAAATGCATAAGCATACTTCTCTTGTCTAAACTTCAAATCCTCATATACAATGTCAAAATGTAACAAAAAAAAACCTGATATCGCTCCAATGAATTGGTAATGGCGACAGGATCTCCCTTACAAAGCTGGCAAAGGCCAGCATTAAGGAGATGTCCTTTCACTCCATACTTCAGCAAGTTATTCTTCAGTGAATGTCGTGCTATCTCTTCATAAATCTCAATTGCCCTAGGATATCTGAACAAACGTTGTAGAAAAATCAGGTGTTAGGGTAATTCAGAAGAATCATCGGCACATATATGTGCATTGCATAAAAGATATCGCCTTACTGTTCTATTTGAGCAGAAAACTGCGCAACTTTTAGCTTGCACTGGTTTGCAGAAGTTGTCACTTCTTCGTTTTGGAAAAAATCAGCAGCCTTCTCATAATAACTAATTGCTTTCTCAATATTTTGTTCATTCTCATACTGTTCAGCTATGTCCTGCAAATCAAAAGGAAATTCAGTTAACGATGACAATCACATAAGAAGAATCATTTCAGTAAGTAGCAGCATCACAAAATCATGCCTTCAAATATCTTGCAGCCATATTAAGCCTCCCAATATCACAAAACAGATTAACCGCTTGCTCTATGCAAGTTATAGCCTCTGCATCAGGACGAAAATTTAGCAATAGAAACATTTTAGCCAAATGGCAGTAAATAATAGAAAAACACACTATCTAGATTGTCGCAATAACAATAAGATACATGCGGCAGATGAAAATTAGATCCTCAAATTATGCTCAGATTTGAACAAAATAAAGCTGAGAATTTAAATGCCAAATGGAAAAAATTCATATGTATCGATTCTTTGACATTAATAGAGGAAAGGAAAAGGATAACAGGCTCATTATATTCAAAGAATGTCATAAATAATGAAAGTAATTGAAACCAAATCAACGGAAATATTCACATTCGAGAAGAATATGGATGTTTTTACATGAATGGAAATAGAATTTACTTATGATTAATGTTTTTGTCTAAAATCCATCTTTATGTTGCCGCAAACTGTTATGAGGCATCATACCTTTAGTAGATGTTTTCTTGTAACAATTTCCAGCATCAATAAAAGCTTGGGCTGCTTCATGTTTACTTTCCATCTTTTAACCGATGCACAAATCACAAAGGTTCCACAGAAAAGTGTAAGAAAATGACATTAAGCTTCTTCCAGCTAAAAGAAAATTGTATGTTTATTCTACTGAAACAAGAGACGGACTAACCTTCAAATGACAGTTTGCCAACTTTATATATGTTGCACCAGCTTTATCCCCTGGAAGAAAAAATTTTCAAAGGCATAATACACAGATATACGTACTGAGTGTCAAATGGGCGAAATATATAACAAAGGAAAAAAAATAGTCGCAAAAACTGCAGGAGAAAAACATATCTGAAATTGATGTCACTATATTTACAACATCATATGTGTCCTTTAACTACATTACCAACGAGTATGATAAAAAGAATAGTAATATCTAAAGCACCTAAATTAAAGTATAATACCCGTTTGCGATGAACAGACCAATTTGAAAAATTAAGAAACAAAATATGCTCAAACCTATCATAATAAGTGCAGAATTAGTTAAATAGGGTCCCTATTTTAACAAAAGATATCCTGGTGCATTCGATGTTTGATCAGCAAATCAAAATATGAAAAACTTTAATCCGACCAAAAAATGAAAGCGGAAAATACTCATAACCGGCAATAAATAACCGCATGCAATAACTTCAAATCTGAGCCCAATCGCACAGCAAGATCTAATCTTCTACTCGATAACTAAGGGAAAATAATGGAAATAAAACAGTATAGAAAATGGAATAGAGAAGAATGAACTTGATCATACATGACTTGGCAAGCTTAAAAGAATTCGCAGCCTTGTCGAAGAGATCGGCGGCGTCGTCGTATTTGGAACCGAACAAGCCCCAGCTGTGGAGCTTCTTATCGGCCTTCCTTTCGAAATCCTCCGCCCTGGCAAGCTGATCCGACATCGTTGAAAGTTTCTGGGAGAATATTCGGAGCCCGACGATGAAATCAGTAAATCGTCAAGGTTCAGAGATGAACTTTCACATTAAGGCCGACTCGGTCAGCGTCAGCCTGGTTCTGTTTTCGTTGAGCCGCCATTAGTCCTGGTTTTAAGCTATAGCTGTCAGCTAAAATCGGACTGGTCTTGCTTGGGCTCAAGTGAAAAGGCCCATTGAGCCCATATTCATAGCTCAAACATTTTAGGGTTAAAAGCAGTAAAAGCTTGAATTATAGATTAATATGCGAAAAATGCACGAATTTTAGAAATTTTCATTACTGTGCTCATAATTGGAAGAACTTTATCCAGTTTAACGTCCAGATACATTTACTGCTCTAATTTGTCCTCTGCATCATGGTCCACATGCATTTAATCGTTCCTCCCCAATTATTGAGTTTTAATCCGATTTCAATTCCGTATCTACCCTTTTATGTTCCTCCAGCAGTCCAGCTTGACCCGTTCGTGGGGCATTTCCGTAAATTATTTCCTCAAACCGAGCTCTTAATTTCTCAGTAATGTACCACGAGACAAACCATTCATTTCCGCTTCCTGCGTTCATTGACAACTTTTTCACCGGAATGTCGCCGGCTGTCGGTGCCCACGTGCCTCTCTTGCTGAAGCACGACGAGGCTTCTTCTACGGCGAGGGGTCCGTCGGTTGCTGGAGCGGTGTTTAACGTCTCCACAAGCATAATAGGCGCCGGAATCATGTCAATTCCGGCGACTCTCAAGGTACTCGGAGTAATTCCGGCGTTTTTGCTGATCGTGATAGTTGCTTTGCTCGCCGATGTCTCAGTGGAGTTTCTGATTAGATTTACTCGCTCTGGAGAGTCCACCACCTACGCCGGTCTCATGAATGAATCGTTTGGTCGAGTTGGGTCCATTGCTACTCAAGTTTGTGTGATTATTACGAATTTCGGATGCTTGATCATGTACCAGATCATCATCGGTAAGTTCTCAGTTCTCTCCCAAATAAAATGATATGAATTTTCCAGCTCAGGGGGATGTTAATGTTCGTTTGGTACGGAACTAATTTAGGGCTTTCTATCTCTTCAGGGGACGTTCTGTCTGGAAATAAGCCAGGAGGAGCAGTCCATTTGGGGGTTCTGCAAGAATGGTTTGGAAATCAATGGTGGAACTCAAGAGAATTTTCGCTTTTTTTTATTCTTGTCTTCGTCATGCTTCCACTGGTTCTGTTACGAACTGTAGGCATGTCCAATTTCAACTCCGACAAAACTTTGTTTTTCCTTTCGTTGCTAGACCCTGTATTTCAAATCGGTTTAGAAGATTTACTCATGTTTTTGCAGACTCGTTGAGGTTCAGCTCCTTCATATCAGTTCTTCTAGCTGTTGTTTTCGTGGGAATTAGCTCTGTTCTTGCAATTGTTGCTGTGTTTGAAGGGAAAACCAAGAGAGCCAGATTGTTACCCAAGTTGGACGGAGAAACCTCCTTCTTCGACCTCTTCACAGTCGTTCCAGTTATAGTGACAGCCTTCACATTCCACTTCAATGGTAGAAATAATAAATAACAAGAGCTTCAATGGCTTTCTCTTTTGCTGGGCAGTATTTCTAACAAACGCCTGCTTGTGCAGTTCATCCAATTGGGTTCGAGATGAGGAGAAGTAGTGATATGATTAAAGCTGTACGAATTTCTCTCGTTCTCTGTGCTGTAATTTACTTCTCCATTGGACTATTCGGTTTCTTGCTGTTTGGAGATTCGATTATGGCGGATATCCTAGTAAATTTTGATCGGAGCTCTGATTCGACATCCGGTGCTCTTGTTAATGACGTAGTTCGTTTGAGCTATGCTCTGCATTTGATGCTGGTTTTCCCTCTCCTGAACTTCTCTTTGAGGATCAACATCGACGAACTTCTTTTTTCCCAGAAAACCCTTCTGGCTTCTGATTCCAAAAGATTTCTAGGACTGACATTTTTTCTTCTCGCCTGTTCTTACTTGGCTGCCATTGCCTTCCCAGACATATGGTATCTCTTTCAGTTTCTGGGTTCTACCTCAGCTGTCTGCCTAGCCTTCATTTTCCCAGGTGCGATTGTTCTCAGGTACTCTCTCTCTCTCTCTCTCTCTCTCACCCCCCCCCTTCTCTTTCTAAACGTACTTGGCAACAACAGGGATATCAATGGCATAGCTACACGAAGGGATAGATTAATGGCAGCAACAATGGCAGGCTTGGCAGTGGCAACCAGCGCGATTGCCATTTTCACCAACATATTCAAAATTGTTTCATGAAATATGTGGTCGTCTTCTTCACAGCACCAGGCTATAGTCGAGGTGATTGTATTTGTAGAATATTTTGCACAGTTCTACCGGTGTTCTATAGCAGAATCAATCAAAATTAGAATAAAATTTGCTCTCTTTCATTAAAATTTTGCAAATTTGCTGACCCTTTCAATCAAAATTTATTGACAACTTATAAATTACAAACAATCATCAACCCCAAATACGACTAAAAAACAAAACTTCAAAGAAAAGTAATCTACTTTTTGGCATGAAACATCGATTGGAGCCACAATGAACGCTGAGTCAACCCCAGGTCAAACTTGCTCTGCATCTTCCTCTGAAAAATCTCGAATCACCTGTCTTGTTGAAGTCTTGAACAAAAAGTAAATCGTCGATAAAGAACACCAATCACCATTTCATCCAATCTTAGATACTTGTTCCAATCGTTGAACTAAACACTGGTTGAAAAATTACACGCCAATTACCTTAAAAAAAACCAAACAACTACGAAAGTAAAAGGAACAAAGAAAATAAGGTTGTACGACCAAAATGTGGTAGAAATACACGCAGAAGCAAGTCCTGAGCAGTGTTTGCTTCATCCATTATTCAGTTCATTGGACACCATTGCTTTTCAACCTCTACGTGATTGATTACACACACTTATACATGCAGTCGCATATATTTCATTTGGACAAATCATATCTCATATCTCGAAATCTCTTCAACAAGCTTGATCGATACTTGTCCACTTCAGCATCCTCGATCGATTGCGGGGTGGCTCTGATGATCGACAGTGCTCCTGCTTTGTGCAAAGCTTCAGCTGCGGCATCTGAGGCGTGGCATACCGACAATGAGTAAAATAGACAGAGGAAAAGATGAACTGAAGTGAAATTCAAGACCTGAGTGTGAGAGAGCGTCAAGAGCCTTCAAAGCTTCCTTTCTGGTGCGCTCATCCTTGGCAGCTTCCAACATGGTTAAGAGCTTTTGAGCCCCACCTATTTCCACTATTTTCATCCTTCTTTCGTCTATCACAATCCAAAAGCTAGCATTACATATGCAATCCCCATGAATAAAAAAAGAAGAATTTCAAGAAAATAGTACCAAAATCTATGATGGGAAACAAAAAGGAGTCTGTTGAACATCTATGATTAACCTTAGTTTTGATATCAATAAAGTAATCTGGCTAAATTCTAGTTCCCACTCCATTTGATTTGTAACATTCAATTTGCAGAGATATAGCTCAAGACATTGAAGTTAGAAAAAAAATAAAAACAAGGAATTTAATTTACCATCAATTGCAAAACGGGTTAGTCGTGATGCTCCCATTCTCTTAAATAAAGGATCCTTGACTTGCAAAAGGGACACAGATTGCTGCATCAGATTATCCCCTAAAGACGAAGAGCATGTGAGTAAAACGAATACTTAGAACTCTTAAACGAAGTTAGCATAAGAGCAAAACAAAACTTAGATACCCAGGTATGGAAAGAACTGGTAGCCAACAGCTACTGCCGTCCCACCAAAAAGCAATTTCAAAAACCATCCTATTTTTCTCTCTGCTTCCTCTTCAAGTGAGAGATGATCTGCAATTCAAGCATGGATCAATGCGGTTCCGTCAAATATCGAAGTACCAACTATTCCCTCAAACTCCACATCAAGCATTATGATCAATAAAAAAAGAAAGGAGATAAAGTAGCAAGTGGAATGATCAATAAAAGATTTGACCTCTTCCATTCAACGAAGATAAACCACGCGTTCGGACGAATCCTCCAGATTTTCCTCTACCCGTAAACTGCAAAGATTTGAACATTAAGAAAAAAGAATGGATTCCTGATTAAAAAAACTAGGGTTTAAGAGTTCAATAGACAGCCAAGAGGAATTCGAAGAATAGTGTCACTAAAGAAAATCGTAAAATTTTACATTGAAAAGTCGCGATGCTATAATCCTCATGATGCGAAATCTAAGCCACCTGAAGCTCAATTCTCCGCGGTTTCCCCCCTTGTTTTACCTCCAAAAATAAGAGCCGGAGGGGGCGAGACGACGATGACACTCAAACTTGCTCTCTTTGCTTATTTAATGAAAATTAGACTCCATTTGAGTGTTTATGAAATATAGCTTTTTTATGAGTCATAATTACCGTTACTTCCCTCAACTCTGTTACTTATTACTATACTAAACAGAACACAAAGAAACTAACCTAGACAGGACTATAACTATTTGTTATTCTAACACTGGGAAATAAAAACCCTAATTTGAGGTCTACAAAATTTGGGAGAGAGAGGTTTGGGAGACGGGGAGAGATGGGGAAAGCGAAGAGCTCGAGGAAAGGGAAGAAGGCATGGAGAGCAAACATCAGTACAGAAGACATAGACGATTTCTATGAGAAGTCAACTAAGGACGCTCTTTCTGGTGGTTCTTTCGCCTCTGCTCCCAGCGACTCCCTGTTCTTTGTCGACAAGTCGAGAGGTATCTGTCCCCCGTTCAATTGTATTTCCTAGTTCTTACTTCATCTTGCTCTCTTGATTAAGATTTATAATTTTATTCCCCTTTCTCAGCCGTATTCCCTCCAGTTTTTTTGAAGTTTTGACTTTTACGCAATCAATGCTTTTAGAGTATATCTTTGTACCTGCACTCCTTCGATTTTATGAATGTAAATTTTTTTTCCAGTATTTAACATAATTTTATTGATCCGTTGCTTGCCAGCTGATTGAAAGGCATCTTTATTGTACTAGAAAATCCGAGTGTATTGTCGACTCTTACTGCCAGAATTTTGATTCATTGTCATCGTTGTTTAAATTATAAAAAAAGCTGAGTACATTGAGCTAATTTAACAACTGAAAGAAGCATTGGCATGAGCAAGGAGATGAGTTCATTCGCAGGATGTCTGCTGTAGCTCCCTGTAGTTCCCTTCTTGGTTTTGATTTGGAGACTGAATACGTTCTACATTTGTGTCATTGTTCTATTTTTTTCACAGCCGCTATTTTATTTTGGATAAACAAAGTTCCAAATGTTACTTTTTCTGATAAAATAATTTTAATTTTATGGATGATGATAAGTAATTGTTTAACTAGCAATAATTTCTATCTGTAGACCTCTTCTGTACTTGTTATAGTCATTTATTACGGGGAAGTCTGATTTCTTGTTGGGAATTGACAGTTTGTTATTTTTGTTGAGTCAGACCTTTCTGTGAAGCGTAAAATTGAAAAGCACCGGGACAAAGTTCTCCACTGTGATAGTGTGCTGGAGAAAAACCCATTTGTACAGACTGTGCCTTCTTCAATTTCTAAGAAAACAAAGAAAAAAGTAAAACCTGTAAAAGCAGGAGCTGTTAAAGATGTTCATAAGGTTAGAGAGTTGTAAAGATGATTAGTATATTCACGTTACTTGAATATGGAGATGGTTTTTATGATTTAATATATTTTAGGTTGATGCTCAAGCAGCCTCTGATATGGTTGACTTATGGGATGGCAAAGGTATCTGAACTTTATCTTGTCCCATGGATAAAAATATTTTTTATAAATAAATACAAGAAATTAATTTACTACTCTTGCAGGCGAAGACAGCACCAAGATCAGAAAGGTAAAAGCTTTGCCATTATACCTTGTATTTCCCAGTTTCTTCTAATTTTTTGAAGCTATTTAATCCTTGAACGGTACAAAATTTAGTCCATGTGAAAATGTTCAAAAACTTTGCTAGACACTTGTGGGTGTTAACTTCTAAGGCACCTTTTTTTTTAAGTTGAGACAATATTTCTGTATATCCAATGAGACAATATTTGTGTAAAATTGATGCAACCTTGAATCTCACTGATTTATTATTTACTAATTTTACAGACACGCAAGCCATCAGTGATTCCTGCAGTAGAAGTGGAGCCCCCTGGATGCTCATTTAATCCCTCATTTGACAGTCATCAAGTAAAATTTTTTTACTGACAATTATATTCTCATATTTTTCCAATTTATGCTTCTCTGGTTCCTTCTTCAACTTTAATTTTACTTCTTTCACAAACCAGGATACTTTAGCTACTGCAGTGGCGGAAGTAATGCAAAAGGTTTACCAAAATGAACTGGGACCTGAGCCTGTTCCATTAACTGTTCATGGGAAAGTTCTTGATGAAGAAGAAGTGAGTGCCTTCAATTAGTTTTTTTTTTCATTCCTTCCATATGTTTTTCCGTAATTGAACTGATTATAAATTACATAGTTCTCATTGCAGTCCTAATTAACTAGTTATTTGCAGATGTATTTTATTGATGCTGATGATGAAGTTGATGATGCCATGAAAGAGGACAAATTGGAAGGGAATGATGATGCTGATTCTGAGAGAAGGTTTATCTATAAATTGTGACATAGTGTCTCCATAACCCCATTCTTTTGCTAAAATTATATTTAGTTTTTGATGCAACTCTTGAAGCATCATCATGTAAATTCATGTTTCTGTTTGGTCTAGTTTGGATGACATTTTGTTAGTTTTGCTTCATGATTTTTTTCTTTTGGATAGCATGCATATTTGTCTAGCAAGTTGAGATTGAATAACCTAAGAATATAAATTGCGTTAAACTTCATGCAGGCCTTCTAAAACAAAGAGGGTGACTAGAGTAGAGTTAAATAAGAGAGCCAGAAGGAAACAACAACTGAGAAAGGAGGCAGAAGCAAAGAAGGTGGAACAAGTTTCTAAAGAAATTGATGGGTAAAATCATAGTTTATTATACACAAAGAGTTATCAGTGAATAATCGCTGACAATGTCATTCTGTATGTTTCAGTGTGTCGCAAATCATGCATGAAATAGCCGAAGAGGATGAGGTGAAGAATAAAAAACGTATGAGGCGTGCAATAGCCAAACAAGAAAGACTAAAGTTGCGACCATCGCGTTTGGGAAAGTACAAGTATGTTGTTTATTTGTTAACATTTCCATTTCCTGCTTGATTTCGCTTGGGATAAAATGACGTCTCGCATAGCAACACCTTGAACTTAAACTGTGGTTATAAGCTGTTGGAGTAGAGTCCTGAATGTAACTTAGCCACATGAAATGAAATTATTATTCATAAGCCATTGATCGATGTGAAAGCTTCCGTTGAGATTTAATTTAACTGACCATTTCAGATTTGAACCAGCTCCTGTACAAGTTCTACTGTCTGAAGAAATAACTGGTTCATTGCGCAAGCTAAAGGTGCGCAGAATGTTTTTTTTTTTTTTTTTAGTTTTCTGTATCATAATATTCATACCGTTTGGATTAGAACGAAGAGTAATTCTTTTTTTTTCAAATAAATGAAGGGATGCTGTACCCTTGTTAAGGATAGGTTTAAGAGCCTAGAGAAAAGAGGATTGATTGCCCCTACAGCCAAGAGTAGAAGGTCAGTCGGATTTTCAGCTTCTTGTTGGAGACTTCCACAATAGTTTTTAACTTTTCTTTTCATGTCAATCTCCCCCATGATAGGAAATAGAAGGGTATGGGCTGCACAATCTCCAATCATCGTATATCCCAGGCGGAACACAGATTTCCCATCATTCTGGGTTTATCGAAAACCAAAGGTTCAGAGATAGCTATTTTATCTATTCTAATTTATGTTCATGGTCGAAGGATTTGCTTTAATCTGTATTAGAGTCATGGAATTAGAAACTGCTGCAATAGTCATTTCGAAAAGCCTAAATAAAACACTCTTTTACCTCCAATTTGGTGGGGTTGTCTCTTGTGCTGGATTATGTTACTGTTTCCATTGGCTTTCCAACTTACTACTATTCATCTGATGAACAAGTATCAGACAAGACACAAACCTCCCTTCCAACTCGGTTCTGTAATATATTCCTTTCTATGCCTTCCCGTGACCCAAAGCAGTCACGCCCCCTCTGTCACAATAAAAAGAAATCAGTCTTAATCATGGTGCAGCTCCTGCTGTTTAGCATTTAGCTTTGCTATGATGAGATTTCAGCTATAAAACCCTCTGCTCCCTGTTTTTTCAATTATGATCATAACGTGAGGTCTTAGCGAAACAGGGGAATCCGACAACGACTGCCTTATTATTTGGAAGTTTGAGAGGGACAATGACCAAGACAACTAACGACTTGCATTGGATGAACCATTGATGGGTTCGTATGTTGTGTGTTTTCGAGCATAAATAATGAGTTTATAATTGATTTTTTGGGTCGATTGGTGCCTGAGAAAGCTCCTTTCTCCGCGTTTCTTTGTTGGGTTACCATCTGGTGTGATAATTACTTGAATTTGTCTTCATTTTATTCTGTTAGCATTCAAGGGTCACGAGCTACACTTCTGGCATCACTGGTTTTTCATTTGTCATGATTTGAAGCTCGAAACAAATGTTGGATTTTTACAGGATAAAAAATGACATGTAAAAACGCGTATGTAGAGCAGCAATCTGCAGTACGCTTCTGAATCACTTGCTAGAACGTTAAAACAATACCAATGCCAACTTAGAAGAAAGCTTAAACCTTATCAAACACTTATTCTAGTATTTATACGACCAAAAGTAAGATAATTGAGACACTAATTCGAACTCTGAATGGCGAGAAAGATACAAAACGCAGCTACACTGGCAGAAGTGCATCTCCTGCAAGTAGCAGTCTGGTGAAAGCAGCGTGCTTAGCTTTATGGGAAGAAGAGGAGAAAGTTTGTTGGATTTAGAAGGGAGAAGTTAGCCC
This sequence comes from Begonia fuchsioides, assembly GCA_003255005.1. Classification (NCBI taxonomy): domain Eukaryota; kingdom Viridiplantae; phylum Streptophyta; class Magnoliopsida; order Cucurbitales; family Begoniaceae; genus Begonia; species Begonia fuchsioides. Next base: position 679,954 of record QAOC01037663.1, on the reverse strand, counting down.
GAAGGCAAGATTTAGCTGTTGTAAGAGTTGGGATGAGATTGTATTGTTGTGATGATTGAAGCAAAGCAGGCTACATGTGAATCGAATGGGTACGTTGATTTGTCTCTGACCAGCCTAGACAGTGTGTATTTTAAGTATACAGCTTCAAAACCTTGCCTGTAAATCGTGGGTAGTTTTTTGTTTCCCCGGACCCGCTGTTTCTGGCCGCCATATCAGAGCTGCGTATGCATGCAAGCTCTCTCTCTCTCTCTCTAAATACATGTCCATAGTAGAGATGGTGGACTTGATCGATTTCAGCTCTTGTGAGTTGTATACTAAGTTTTTTATTGTCGTTAGTGCTCAAAGAAAGGAGGTGATGATCCCAGTTTCCGAGGACGAGGAGAGCATTATCAAGCCGGCCAATTCTGCATATACTTCAGCAGCAGTAATAGGGGGTGATCAGAATCTTAGAATGGCACGTGAGCAAGAGGAGAGAGGGAGAGAGAGAGATAGAGAGAGAGAGAGGTGTACAAAATCGAACAAGTCCCCCGTGAGGAGTGTTTGGAGGCATTCTGAAATCACAACCTCATCCTTGTTTTGTTTGTGCTTCTGCCTTCACTTGTTTCGATGGCCAGGCAGCATTGACTTCACGAGCCTATGGTTCTCGGTAGCTACTTGTCTCAAAAAATTTAACACTATCTCACACATTTCCATTACTTCATTAATCCTCACTGAGAAACGATTCAAGATCCTCGAAAAATTGAAGAAATGAAATGCAAAAACTCGGTAAAAACAGAAAGAAATGATTTAGGTCAAAGGGTACAGAATTTGATCATGAAATTATGTTTCCATTGAGCTTTGAAGTTATAACGACATGTCTCGAACTTACTGTCTGTAATTCTTAAAAGTAAATATCTTCACTTCCAGACAGAAGTTAGTACACAGATATGGGAGCTTGCTTGTATATATACTTGCTCATACCAGGAGCTTACAGACGTTGCAGAAGAAAGATAAAAGCGCTCCCAAGAGAGAAGCTGTAAAGCAGGAAAGAGGGAGAAAGAAGCTCATGGTTTCAGGAAGCAAGATGGGTGCAATTTTGCATGAGAATCTGCATACGCTTCGTTCCCTCACTCGCTCTCATGCTGTAAATTTATATTCATAATGTTCATGCATGGTTTAATGATTAAAAACCTTATTCTAAAGCTTGACTTTTGGTTGACCATGGCAGCTAAACAGAATCTCCATCATAAAAGATGCGTCGAGATACATTGGAGATCTGCAGGAGAAGGTTCAAATACTGAATCAACCTTCGAGCGATGACCAAAACGCTCCGCCTCTGGTAATACTTTTATTTCTGCGTCTATTGATGGAATCTATTGATTGAGAGCTTCTTATTTTCCAATTAGGTTAATGTTGAAACCCTAGAAAATGGGTTTCTCGTAAACGTGTTTTCGGAGAAGAGCTGTCCAGGTCTTCTTGTCTGTATATTAGAAGCCTTTGACGAAGTGGGTCTGACAGTGCTTGAAGCTAGGGTTTCCTGCACTGAGAGATTCCGATTCCGAGCATTTGCAGGCGAAGTAAGATCGACTTCCACCATTGATTCCTTCATGGAAGAGTGAAAAAGCTTGTATTTTTTGCTTTGCTTTGCTTTGCAGAACGACGAGCTAGGGGAAGCCATTGAAGCTGAAGCTTTGAAGGAAGCAGTGGTCGAAGCAATCAAGAACTGGAGTGAAGGTGGCGAACAAGACTAGCCATTTGGATTTGAAGCCGTAAAAGCTTTCCTTTTTCTGAGCAGTCCAACGTTAGAAAGAAGACTGTCAATGGAGTCCTTTCTTGTCTCAAAATAAACATGAAATTGGAGAAATGGAAACAAACCCATTAATTAAGCTTCAAAATTTTGGCACCAAAATGTTAAATTTAAATAACATGATCAAAATAAAACTAGAATGTCACGCGCGACGAGCACATATAGCTATTGCCGCAGTTTATAGACTCGAGCCTCGGTGATCTATCCGTGACCCGAAAAGAAATCTAATCTTCTAATTTGAGTTGAATATTGGGCCAAAGTGGCCCATATTGTAGTGGGCTCATAAGACTAGGCCCATTTGAACTTTCTCAATCGAAATTTCCCGCCAGTAACGGTTGATTTCCTGGAGAACTTTCCCTCTGACGAACCTCTGAATCAATGAAAGAATATCATCGTGAGATGAGAAATGTTAGAAATCAGGAATTGGAAGCCGTGAAGCAATCCAGATTCAGATCGAGAAAATCCCTCGCTACGCCTCTATCTCTCGGCCAATGCCGTGCACGCTTCCCGGTGATAATTCGTAATTTCTTTTGGGGGAAAATAATCGCCCGGTGAAGAGACTAGTGCCGTCGCACGTTGCAGCTCTGGATCTATATGCAACGATTATTCAGAGGTCTAAGTTTGCGTGTAACTCCAGTTGCCTATTCCATCCACCAGAATGTCCAAGCCCAAGCACATCATAGTGCGCCTACTCCTAGCACATCGAGTATGATATTTTTTTTCACAATCAATAATTTTATTTAATTTGTCGTGGATGATCCTCAAGAGGTTTATCTCGTCTTTGGTGCACAAAAATAATCGTTATCGGTTCCTTTTAAATTTCTTCAATCAACGGTTTATCAGACCCAAGTGTTTTCTTTTCTGAGTTTCGGTAAGGATGAATACCAGTTTCTTGAGCTTCTGTTACTTTACGTAAATACATATTCAAAAAGTCAATATTCTGTCCAAGCCGAACCATGGATAAAATGCAGCATACAGTAGAGGAAATTGGTACGAGGTTCATTTGCTATACTGCTTCCATAATCGAAAATGACTAACACTATTTATATTTTTATTTTTTGCCTTGGATTCCCATGATCCAATTATCCGCTGCTGATTTTGAATTGATATTCAAATATGAGTAGAGGCACGGTTCCTCATATAGAGGTTACAAAACTTTTATGTATTCTGGCCATTGTGGAATTGAAATTTTGGTTCAATTAGTTGATGGAGCTCAGTTTTTCAAACTTGCGTTGAAGATAATGAATCAATCAACTGATGTGCGTAACTGTGAAGATTGTTTTGTATAATCATCATAAGTATCACATAAGTCTAGTTTTGACTCTTTCTTGTAATACGATCAACAAGTTTACTTAGTCAAAGCCATTTTATTTCAAAACACATTTAAAAGAATAAGTACTGATGTCATAGTTATCAGTTTTATAGTCGAGCATCAAGAATGCTTTATGTTAGTTCCCGTCATAATCGTAAACTTTCATTTTGGATGTTATCATTGACTGAAAATGACCTCATCTGTTTACTTAGCATCCTTCTTCGTGTCTATTGCTCTACCAAATATACTGTTACTGCAATTTTGAACAATTCTTTCTCCTATTATAGTTAAACAGTTGCTTCCGATCTTCCTCTTATTGTCCAGAACGGTAGCCTTGCTACACCTAGACCCTATGCTTACTTAGCCGAGATCAAATACATTGGAACTACCTGAGGAAGAAGTTGAATTAGTTTTGAAGTTAGGCTGAGTGAAACTACGTCACTAGTTTTACAGGCCAGGAGAACTGTGACTTGGATATCTCTCAAGGAAATTCCTTCATTATCGAAGTTAATTCAAGTAAGTTTCTTCCTTGGACAGCCTCTATGTGCAAATATGTTTGAATGAGAGTTAATACGTTATGTAAATCTCACTCTTCGTGCCTTGTGTGGTTTCTTTTTCGAACGTATAGCGTTAATGATTAGTTTTTTCTTTTACTAATGATGTATATAAATTACCCTGCAACTTTTCTGAACTAGAACAACCATGGTATGAGACCAATCGTTTTTTTTTTTATTTTGGCACCTTAATTTATTCTTGGAAAATTGACTCAAACAGTTACTAACAAAAAAAAGATAAGAGTACTGGACTACAGTTTAAAGAGATAAGATAGTCTTCAAAAAACATGCCCTAAACTAGTGGATCACAAAAATAGATTGATTGTTCTGCCAGCTTTTGCTGTTAGTGATAGGATAATCGTGATACGCTATGTTTGTTTTCTTCTTTTTTTTCATCTTACAGAGTCCATCTTGCTTTTCATCTGTAGTAAGGAAAATGGGAAAAAGATTATAAAAAACAATGTCAATCACCATCACAATATGATTTTCTCAACTGCGCCACACATGCTTATGTTGTGGTTCAGCAATGTTATGCCACTCGCAGTCCGATGCCTCTTCCTCCAGTACTACCCAAAAGGCAGTTCATTGTCATGTTCAAGTGACTGGTCAATTTTCAATTCTGTGGTTTGGGATGAAGAAAACGATTACTGCTAATACTGACCTATTCGATGAGATCCCTTGGAGCAGCAAGAGAACAAATACTTCAGGTTTGCCGTTCTTCTACCTCTAACTGATTTCTATGATATATTTTCTATTTTTCTTCACAGCAACTTAGGAGATGCATTAACACTGGAAAAAATTAATTAGAGACATTAAAACAACTAAGTTGCTTTCATTTTCTTCTTGGTTGGATAACATTTTGAAACAAATCTAGGTTCTGTGCCCATGGGTTTTAGTTGTTTTTGTCGATGTGTTTTGCCTTTACCCTCTCTGCCAGGCAACCCATAATTTTATGAGCATTTAATTCTTCCAATATGAATATGCTTTCTTTGTCGATGATTCTAGTAGTTTAAGGAAGTTTTCTCAATCTAAATCTCTTGTAGTGCATTGTTAATTATAGCTAAGGCATCAAGAATGTGTGTATGGGGGGAGCTAGGACCATCAATGATCCCTTGATGAGATGGTTTTTCAGTGCAGTTTCAGTAAACAAAGTGATTAGCGTTTGAGAACAAACCAGCATTATTGAAGTACACACGAAAATCACCAGCTTGAGCATTTCATTGACCTCAAAGATTCTTATTGAAGATTCCGAAAAGATCAGCATCTCACACTTTGTGACCATTTGTCCATCCCTTGTGCAATTAAATCAGCCAGTATGTTGATTTAGTGGTCCTTGGAACCATTTTAAGTAAGTTATGACTTTTCAGTTGAACAAACCTTGCTTAGATCAGACAAACCGACCATTTTATACCCTGAAATTCAACTTCGTACAAAAGCTAAACTTCCACAGAGCACAAGTTCCTGCTGTCGTACCAACATTTGTCATCATTGTAGCTGAGCCTCAATTCAAGCTTTTACTTTTCGGATGATCCAATTGAAAGTGTCAAAGAATCTGAGAATAGTTCTTCTGTTATATATTACATGCATTTATATTTGCTTTTCTCTCCGCAGATAAGTTTTTCAGCCACTAGGCCATGCATTAACGGTAATGGAAATGCTGGTACTGGTGCAAGGAAAAGGTGGAGGGGAGCGATAGTGATAGTTGGCACTGAAAAATGTGGGAGAAAACCTGGTCAACTTACAGTTATAACGCGAGTGGCAGGCATAATTAACCCACCCACATGGAGCTACTCACTCGTTTTTGGAGGATAAAGGCACCACCTGTTTCAAACCTTTGGATGAAGATCTTGATATTTCCCAGAACTCGAGTTAGATAAAAACAAATTCCCTTAGACTAGTTTTATATTTTCATACTCTTGATAGAACTTGAGTTAGTTTGGATGCCATCGATCAATTTGACTTTTGATCAGTGGGTGTTCGGCATATCTCTGGCAAGTTTGGATTCAGTATTTTCTTCAATGCCTCCACTTGATTATGTGGTGGGGGTAAGGAAGGGGGGTCCATTGCTAGTATGAACCATAACTAGAACCTTCATTTTAGAATCTGGGTATTCTTCAGTGCGAGAGGGATCTACTCTCTTGGTCGAAGTTTTGCTATAAAAGCCCACTCCTACGGTTTCTTCCGGCATCTCCCACTTCATTGTGCAGCTTAAAGTAGCTAGACGCCTATAAGTGAACAGTGGCAGCACTAAGTTTCCCAAACTCTCCGTTGGTTTGGTTAACTCAGAAGGACAAGTTGAGCTAATGAACGCCCCTATTTAGTCTGGGGTTTCCTGGCTCGATTGTCCACAGTGAGAGCTCCTATTTTCTTGTTGGAAGATTGTCAACAACTCCTAATATCTCCACCTCTTTCTGATGGAAGCTAAAGGTTTCACTCTTGATGGAACTGTTGATATTCGTGGGCGACCCGTGCTTGCTTCAAAGACTGGGAAATGGAAAGCGTGTGCCTTCCTTGTTGGTAAGCCTGTTATCTTCCATTTGATATGCTTTTTAGTTCTAATTTTTTAACTACAGCTGGATAAAAAAAATTCAAGGAAACCTCCAGAGTTCATGAACAGTGTTGAACTGTAAGATTTTGATTTCCTTTGAACTAGGCTCTAGACCTTGGAATTTGTACTGTTACTCATAAACGGTATTCTAGTTTTATTATGAAATGAAGTACCATATCGAGATTCCTTTCTAGAAAAGTACTGAATTTATTAGCACGGCTTGCTAAAAAATTTTAGTTTGTCAGGTTATGAAGCGTTTGAAAGGATGGCATTTTATGGCATAGCCTCAAACTTAGTGAATTACTTGACAACCCAACTTCACGAAGACACTGTTTCATCGGTTAGAAATGTGAACAACTGGTCAGGATCTATATGGATTACACCAATTGCAGGGGCATATATATCAGACTCGTTCATTGGTCGGTTTTGGACTTTCACTGTATCGTCAATTATATACGCCATGGTACATATCACTGTTGCCTATCCACTAATAAGTTTCATTTTCACCAGATAACTCCTGCTTTTTTATTGCTGAATTTGTGTCAATACCACTCTTTGAATGATCATCACGTCGATACAAATATTGTAGGGGATGTCTCTGTTTCGACCATATTTTGAATAATTTGTATTGATTGAGTGGATAGTATAATTTTGTTGCGTGTCAAATGCTTCCATATTTGATATGAACGATAAACGGAAAATAAAGATAAAGAAGACTCCACGGTGGGCGGTTGCCGTCCGGAACCACAAGCTAGAGCTTGGAAATACTACACTCTCTAGTAGAGGAGAAAACTAGTTTCATATTCAATATTCAAGATGCTGATTACAAACCCTAATGACCACTATTTATAAGAAGATAAACTTAACTAAAATACCTAAAATACCCTCATAATATACTTAATACAAATAATAATAATTCCTAGTAATATTAAAGGAAACTCTAATTATATTTGCAACAAATTTTCATTTAGTAGATTAAGATTCGTAAAATAATCTAGAACATGAGCAAGTAAACTCGTGTGGTATAGATAATAGTGGAAGTCTTTTTATTCCTTGTTTGACAGTGAATGTCAGATGACTGATAAAAGACAAACTCTCTATCTGGTCAGGTAATTCCATATTACTCCAAATATAAGGTCGAAATCAGATTCAAATTTTCTGTTGAACAAAATATTCAAGTGTCCATTGCGGTACCTGACTGAAAAGTTGAATTTAGTAAAGCTAAATGTATAGATGATGTATATGCTGTATGCTTTGATTCCATTTTTTAAAAATATATGTTTATAGCTACATATTTACGTTCAACTACCTTCATCCTCAACAGGGAATGATCCTACTAACAATGGCAGTTTCTCTTAAAAGCTTGAAGCCTACATGTGAAAATGGAGTTTGCAACAAGGCTACCAGTTTACAGATTTCTTTCTTCTACATATCTCTGTACATTATAGCAATTGGAGCGGGTGGAACAAAACCCAATATATCCACTTTTGGTGCAGATCAGTTCGACGACTTTAACCCTTACGAAAAAACATTAAAGGTTTCCTTCTTCAACTGGTGGATGTTCAGCACCTTCTTAGGGGCCTTATGTGCCACCTCTGGCCTTGTCTATATTCAAGAGAATTTGGGATGGGGATTGGGTTATGGTATCCCTACTGTAGGTCTGCTGTTATCCTTGGTTATTTTCTACATAGGAACTCCAATTTACAGGCACAAAGTTAGGAGGACGAAAAGCCCGGCAAATGACTTATTTCAAGTACTCATAACAGCCTTCAGAAATAGAAACTTACAGCTTCCTAATAGATCCACAGATTTGCATGAGTTTGAGCCCCAGCATTACATCAGAACCGGAAAGCGCCAGGTTCATCATACCCCTATTTTCAGGTAATCTTATAGTCCTTGTTATACTCCTTATAAAAGTTCTTATGAATGGTCACCATCTCTCTCTTCTTCTTGTCACTCTTTCTGACATTTATTAGACAAAGTTAGTGTCTCGATGAAGCAGGGTTCCACCTCTTATTTTCTGACATTTCAAAGTTAATGCGTGTTTCAAGCTCAAATTGGTTGGGTAGCTTCATTTACTTTTAGTGAAATGTCAGTGTTAATCGTTATGGTAAGCTTAAATATGTAGGGACTTGTTGGAAGAATAGTTATCTATTTTGATTCGTCTATCTTGCTGTAATTCGAATTGTTAGTGAAGAATGTAATCGACTACAAACTAAGATGGCTGATCTACAGGTTCTTGGACAAGGCTGCTATAAAAGGGGAGGGCATAGCTGGGTCAAAGCCACCATGCACGGTGACACAGGTGGAAGGAACTAAGCTCATTGTGGGGATGATCCTGATTTGGTTGGTAACCTTAATACCTAGCACCATTTGGGCTCAAATTAACACCCTTTTTGTCAAACAAGGTACCACCTTAAACAGAAGCCTGAGCCAAAGTTTTCGAATTCCAGCTGCTTCTCTTGGGAGCTTCGTGACCCTCTCGATGCTCCTATCCGTGCCTCTGTATGACCGCTGTTTTGTTCCGTTCATGAGACAAAAAACTGGAAATCCAAGAGGAATAACTCTACTCCAAAGGCTTGGGATTGGATTTTTCATCCAAATAATAGCCATTGCTATTGCTTATGCTGTTGAAGTTCGTCGAATCCATGTAGCAAGGGTGCACCATATTATAGGACCTCGAGATATCATTCCAATGAGTATATTTTGGCTACTTCCCCAATACATTCTCCTCGGCGTAGCTGATGTGTTTAACGCCATTGGATCGTTGGAGTTCTTTTACGATCAGTCCCCGGAAGATATGCAGAGCCTCGGAACCACTTTCTTCACTAGCGGGATTGGAGTTGGAAACTTTTTGAACAGCTTTCTGGTGACAATGGTGGATAAAATTACGAGCCGGAACGATGGAAAGAGTTGGATTGGGAAGAACTTGAATGACTGTCATTTGGATTACTATTATGGCTTCCTTTTGGTCCTGTCTACGATCAATCTAGGAGTGTTTCTTTGGGCGTCAAGCATGTACATTTACAAAAGAGAGACAACTGCGATTGAAGGTAAAGCAACGGACACGTCCCCCCTTGGGTTGCAGGCTGCTGTTTGAAGGAAGAGCTTTTTTACATTGTACACGTTATTATGACATTTTACGTTACATTTGATGTGTAAGGTGGCTTCGATTTTTACGCTCTTAGCGAACAATGTTCCTCCTTTTTAGTGATTTCTTTGAAAACGTCTCAAAATACTAAGTTTGAGTTAGGAGTGCGCCGACTCATTTGGACCCGCAGCTTGGACCGAATTGTGCAGCTCGAGCTGGTTAAAACTCAACTAAAAAACTTGTTAAAATCCGGTCCAAACTCTAAACCAATGCAAAATTTAAAACCCCAATTCAGAAGCAGTAAAAAAATATACATAATTTTATAAATTTTGGAACCGAATAGAAGAACACGATTTGATTCGAATTGGTTGCTGGATTCCAAATCAATGGGTCCGGTTGCAATAACCAAGACAGAATCGAACAAACCGACCTAGTTCTACCTCTAATTTATTGATAATACTGGACTAAATATACTTAGGTGATAGTTCACCTAAGTATGTCACAATCCACTGAACAAGAAAATCATCATGAACTTGACATACACCTAGAGATTTTGAAAAGGTGAATGCATGGCGAAAATCACCATAAATGAAGTTAGGCTAAAGTCACCCACGGACTTGGAATTTTCAAACACCATAAATACTTACTAAGCAAGATCAGTGGGTCGCTAATCATGGTGGGAATCGTAATTATTAATTTGCAGGAAAATAACACGCACTTTGAAAAAGTCAACAATTTTCTCTGAGGTGGCTCACCAGCAAACGATTTGACTTTCATCTTTAGCTTTCAACTCTGCGTTTTGTTTATTAAACTCCATGGTTGAAAATGGATTTGAACGTCTGCTTTTACGGTCGGCTTCTGGAAACATCGTCTTTGACAGATGATTATCATACATTATCATTTTCGATGAGAGATTCTTTCTCTCTCCATTCAAGTGGCCACGTCTTGGGCTCTCTCTCTCTCTCTCTTCTTCCCGCAGGGCATCTCTCTTCAAAACCCAGAAAAGCTGAGTATATATTATCCTTTTTTGACATCGCTAGTTATTGGTTTGTTAGAGAGGGAGCCACTTTGGTAGAACTGTTCTTCGTGATAGAGACGCATCAAGAAGAAAAAACCTAAGGCATGATTACCTAGTCTTAGTAAGTGAATCGAGAATAACTTAATAATATATATTCATTCTCTTGATATTTTTTTATATAATTATTAATTATTTTTGCTTTGGGTTGAAGAGTCAATTTTTTACACGATGTATGTAAGAAGAAACGAGTCAAATTCAACTTGGAAAAACCATAAAAGATGAAAGATTTTCCACGCATGCAGATGGAAGATGGGACCTTGTCGTTTGACGAACAACACACTTCACCAAACTCTGATTCCCTTCACAGCGAACTAATCACCTCCTGTTTTTGACATGGACGAGCTTCTTCTGCTTCAGATATTCCATCTGTTTTCTTGTTTTATTTGCCTCGTGGCTGAAGAAGCAGATTCAGAGAAACTGGAAGTTGTTTTTGTTTGTTTGAACGTTGAAATACTGCCATGCAGTTCGTTATCTCCGTGTTAGGTTACCTACTTTGCCACTTCTCGCAGAATGCTTGGAGTAATTCTTCTATAAAAACCCATCTTTGTTCACTTGGTTCTACGTACTTTAGAACACGTTTTGAGCTCTAGCGATGGCTGCTTCTCTGGCTTACTCTGCTTCCAAGGCAGCCATTGTTGTTCTCCTGGTTTTGTTCATGGGGTTTCCTGGGTATTCCAGAGCTCAACTTTCTGCCAACTTTTACTCCAGTTCTTGCCCAAATCTTCTCTCCATCGTCAAATCCAACGTCCAATCTGCGATATCGAACGAGGCCCGCATGGGAGCTTCTCTCCTCCGTTTGTTCTTCCATGATTGTTTTGTCAACGTAATTACACATTCCATCTTCGTTTTCTATTTTCTTCATCATGAATTTACTGTTTAAGCTTAGAGAAATGTGTGTTATTTTGCATGTTCAGGGGTGTGATGGGTCGATCTTACTCGACGACACATCGAGCTTCACCGGAGAAAAGACAGCCAATCCGAACCGGAACTCTGCCCGGGGGTTTAACGTCATAGACAACATAAAATCGGCGGTGGAGAAGGCATGCCCCGGCGTCGTTTCATGCGCTGATATTCTGGCTATTTCAGCTCGTGACTCTGTTGCCATCGTGAGTTTTTAGCTCTTGTCGGTTATCATCGATCAATCGAAGAAGATGACACTTAATTTGGTTTTCATGTGCAGCTGAAAGGCCCGAGCTGGAACGTGAAACTCGGAAGAAGAGACGCTAGAACAGCAAGCTTATCTGCTGCCAACAATGGCATCCCAGCTCCAAATTCTAGTCTAAGCCAGCTAATCTCAAGATTCAGCGCTCTAGGCCTTTCAACAACAGACCTGGTCGCTCTGTCTGGTTCGTCATTCATATCAACCCAAAAACCTCCATTTTTATGCACTAAACTAACGTTTTTAGCTTCATTGAAACAGGTTCTCACACCATCGGACAAGCGAGGTGCACAACATTCAGAACACACATATACAACGAATCCAACATCGACGCTTCATTCGCCCAGACAAGACAGTCCAATTGCCCTAGCGCTTCAGGCTCAGGCGACAACAATTTGGCTCCTCTCGACCTTCAAACTCCGACATCTTTTGACAATGGCTACTTCCAAAACCTCGCACAGAAAAAGGGTCTTCTTCACTCCGATCAAGAACTGTTCAACGGTGGCTCCACCGACTCCTTGGTGCGGAGCTACAGCAATGGTCAGAACTCTTTCTTCTCCGCTTTTGCTTCTGCCATGACCAAGATGGGAGATATCAGCCCCCTCACTGGATCCAACGGTGAGATCAGGAAGAACTGCAGAAGAACTAACTAAGGCCTTTCGTCAAGTTATAAGATGAGTTTGAATTTGATTTTGATGTTCTGCATTTGAGTTGGATCGAATAAGCTTGTTTGTCAATTTTACTGTCATTTTACACCAGCAAGAGCCCTCTTTTGACTACTAGTTGTATTCTGTAATTGCATGTTTGATAAAAAAAATATATAATTATAAAAGAAATATTGGTATTTTAATATTTTGTATATATTAATAAAATAACTTGTAGAATACTAATTTAACTAATATATGCATAATACTATTATTTATATCACATAAGATATTATTTATTAGTTTTTGTTTGCAAATGTACTAGGATGAGAATAAAGGAAACTATTCTCGTTTCGAGATAACATTATTTATTAGATTTATTATATATAAATTAAATAGCATTGAATACTATCTGATTTTGAATTAAAGCTTCATAATTCCATTGACTAACAAAAGCTACAAAATTAGTCTTCCTGAGTTCAAACAACTATATGTCCATCCTTTCTGACAGATTAAAAATAAATCTTTTTTGCCCCTTTGATATAGTTCAATTGACTCATAAATGATAAATTGAGTACAATAGCCTAAGTTCGACGTCTGCGTTGTACTAGTGTAAGAGTTGTTACTCTCAATGTTTGGGTAGCTCCTTGGGATATCAGGTAAATGTTTCTTATCTCTGGGCCGCTGAGTCACCGTGATTTAACTCTCTCATACACTGTCGGGCCGAGGTGTGGGGACACTGGGGGCGAGTGATTTCGCCTTTTGGGTACAAACTTTCAATTCCAAAAAATGTCATACTTAAAATACTATTTCCGATCCAAAGTTTGAAGTTTTTTTTTATAAATTCTTGTATTATAAACCCGATAATCAAAACCTTAAACTATCCAAAATTTAAGAAATAAAATTCGTGGGACAGATTACTCTCAATCTATAGCTACGGTGAATGGTCCTCCGTGCATTGGCAATGACCTTGATCTCAAAATTATGGGTGGGAACGAGGGGACAATCCATCCGTTTATCCTTACTTTATAAATCAATAAATAATTATTTATATTATTATTAATATAATACATTTAAATTGATTGAAGACGCGAAATAAAGCATGACATGAGGGTAATTTTAGAATTAATAATAATAAATTTAAAGACATTGAAATGAAAGTGAGTCAAGCAAGGGACAAAACATTGATGCAGTTTATGAGGAAGAAATTCTCACTAGAATTAAGAAAAACCGAAGCGAAGAGTTGGTGATGGTATGTGAAGACAAAGTAAGATGCTACGATCTGAAGCAACCTCGACGCCAGACCAACTCCCGTCTCCGTCAATAAGCACCCTCCCTGCTCGACTTCAACGACGGCTCTACTCTTTCCGTTTTAATTATTGACGCGTTTTTATTCTGGACATGGTTCTTGGTGTACGTAGCTATTGAAAGTGGACGAAATCCGCACGCTAAGGAATACGCAAATCCATTTTGACACTACTGATCTAGCTGTCTTCTTTGACCATCCAACAAATAACACCAACTTACCCTAATCTATGTCCACACAGTTCATGTCTGTTCTTGGTCGCAGCACAAGAGATGTCAAGGAGCGAAAAAAGAGCATTTCTTGATTGAAAACAGTTGAAATCCTTGGATAAATTATAAATTATTTCGATTGAATTTCAGAGACAGTTTCTTTATTCCACTTAAGGAGTTATAAAAGATTCAAGAGACTCACTCGAAGTAGGTAACGTTTTGGTCGCTTGCAATGGAGCTGTAGTTTGCCGCCGCGGTCGGTGGAGGGTAGCTGCCGGAGGAGGAATCGGAAGACAAGAGCGGTGGCCGTGGTGCCGGGACCGGTAAAAGCGGCGGTGGAAGGGGTGGCACGATGCTTGAAACAGCTCCAGAACACGTTAGCATTGTAACCGTAGGATCAGCGTAATTGTATTTAAGTATTTCTTCCCTTATTGCGTTGAGCTCTGCCTGCAAAGATTGAACTTGGTGTTGCAAATTTAAGATAGCGCCCATGCAGCCGTAGACGGGGTCTCTCAGCCTCAAGTTGGCTTCGTAAACAAGACTATTAGCAGCGTCTGCTCTGTGGCCCTCATCCACCTCCTGTAAATGGTAGATTATACAGTATTCTGAAGGAACTAAGAAGCGAATCAACAATGGCGGGTTTTACCATTAATAGCTTTGAGACGTTGCTGGCCCCGAACACTTTATGGACAGAAGCGAACTTGTGGGGTTCGTGGGGTGAGAAATATGGAGAAAAAAGGCATTCTTGTGCACACCTTCGTCTTAAAAGCTTACAAGCTGCGCATGGTGTGACGACGTTGATTCCTCCAGGCCGGCCTGGAATGAGCCGTCTGATTCCGGTTTGAGAAGAGGCATCTGTGCTTCTCTTTGCTTTCTTTACTGTGTCTTCGACGCTCTCCCTGTCGTATGATAAAAGAAATCAGATGAGATCAATCTGTCTGTTATTTAGGGTTTGAGAAGTGCCGAAATATGCTGGTTATCCAAAAAGAAACAAGAAGTTATTACCTTTCTTTAGACATTCAGGCATGCTATCTACCAGGAGCTACGAAGAGGATAGAGCCAAGAAGAGAAAGAGAAGAGGAAGAAGAAGAAAAGGAAACTAAGGAGTGCACAAAGAGTGTGCTTAAAAGGCAAGAAATAGAACTAAGATGGTCTTCATTTCAGACATTTCTCAATAGAATAACCAGAAGAAAAAAGAAACAGAAGCAGCTAGACACTCAAATCACCTAAAATGAGGTGTTTTTCTCTCGAGCAACAGTGATGTGGCAATGGCTATGCGGTTAATGTACGAGGATTTAATGAATTATTGAGCACAGGAGGGAGGGAGAGAGAGAGAGAGAGAGAGATTGCTTAGAGACTGGTGTTTGAGCTGTAAAAATGAGATGATTGACCTTTGGAATCTCCAAATATCGAAATGCATGTGGCATTTGCTTGCATAAGAGGAGAGATCAGAAATCGTATTATTTCTTTAATGTAAGCAAATGCCTTATAATTGTCTTAATCACCCTATTAGTGGTTTAATTAAGGTAGAAAACTACTGAAACTGGTGTTGATGACAGTAATTAGCGAGGGTTGTTTCACGTCAAACTCAAACCAACGTGCTGCTGTTCAAAGAGGAGGCTGCACAGTTATAATTCAAAGAGACTGAGTTGATTAAGAGATCTTTGTGCACAGTTATAATTGACTGTCTACTATTATCGTTCTTGTCGGCTTTTTTAGTTTCTGGAGAGAAACGAATTGACAGCGACCCTGAGAACGGGATCTTGTGCTCTTTTCAGCTGTCAGTATTTAATATAAGCGCAGTCTCCGATGCAAGACTTTTCTCGTTCTCAACCTTTCGTTTTTGGTTGATTATGGAGAGGGACAGAGAGAGATGATCGAGAATGGGAGAAAAACATAGAAAGATTATGAAACAAGGCAGTGAACAGATTGGAAGTAGAAATGGAAAAACATCGCGAAAACGAACCTTATGAATCAAACAGGCAATGATTTCAAGCAGCCCGTTGTCGGAGACAACTCGTCAGAAAGATCGCAAATTTGAGATGACCTTACATCCTTTACCATGACTCAGAAATTCTTATTTTTATTATCTACTACTTTCGTCTAGTTCTAGCACTAACTTTTTTTGAAATAAAACTCTCACCAACTTACATCACTTAAACAAATTTCCGTTAACTTTCTTTTACCATTAAATGAAAATCCACTGCTTGGATTACACATGGCCTAGGACGGACCTAAACGCATTCTTCACGTCCGCCATTCGACACCGACCTCCACAGGAAGGATCCTACGAAACGCCAAAACACGACGTCGAATTCAGAGATTCGGAGTTTGTCAAAGCCGATGAAGTTCTCGAGGAGGAGGAAGATGACGACGAGAGAAAGTAAAACGATGATTCAGGCATCGCATAAATCTTCTTAGAATTGGTGCCGATCTTTGGAAACAACGAGCATAACACAGTTTGGTTTCTGTTCTTCTTCATAGATTTATGAGATTTGGTGTTGAAATAGTAAGAGGGAGGGGGCGTAAGAGGAGGAACGGGGCTGTCGGAGAGTTTGTGCTTTGGTGTGCCTGGTCGTGACTCCCATCGGAACGGATCTATGGCCGGCGCTCCGCTGTAGTAGACTCTGAACGAGTAAGCCACCGTCATGGAAGCCTCCGTCGTCGTAATTCTCGACAAAAACTTCTCATCCTCCGCCGTTTTGACCGCCTTCTGGGAAAGCTTCAGATCGCTGCTGCGGCTCTGCATTATCTTTTGTTGAGTAGATCTGAATATTTTCAGATCAGAAGATGACCTCTTTATCTTCACACTCCATGGCCTGCATGGTGGACTGAACAGTCGTAGTAAATGACGGGTTTCAGAACATTGAAACAAATAAACAGTTACAGAAGCAAATACAGCACTGGGAAATTGGTGAGGAATAGGATGTTACATACCTAACTCTCTGGCTCTTCTTCTTGTTCTTGGTGACGCATTAACCTGCTCTTTTTTGTCTCGCACATGAAACAATTCTTCAAAACCAGAGATTAAAAAGACGAAACAAGCTTCTTTTTTAATTAAAGTTGTGTGTTTTTAAAACACACCCTAACTGTGTAACCAGATTATCGATCTAATCCTGAAAAAAACAAACGATATCGTCGATGTTTTAGCATTGGTTTGAATGCTCAAACACGACCCATCTTTTGCCACAAACTGGGGCCGAAATCATGGTTTTCTAGACGAGGGTTTTGATGGGTCATTTGATCAAATCTAGGCCAAAATCATGCACACATGATTGTACAAATCATGGTTGGATCTAAGTAAATGTAACCTATGTAACATGGGTAGCATGAATGCGAAGGACCCAGTTTATCATGAAAACAAGTGTATGTAAATGAATAATTGGTACGTTCATTAATTATATGATTGATTATAAGTTGTAACAATTTCCTTAATCATGCAGGCATGTTCTTCGATGATTCCCAGTTGTTTGTTGTCACTTTTCTTAATAATTTCAAAAAACACAGAGGAGAGAGAGAGATCCAAAGTTGAACTCAGGAAGATAGCAAAAGGCAGCCAACCCAGAAAAGAAGCAACTTTTCGAGGAAAGTAATAAAGAAAGGAGAGAGAGAGAGAGAGGGAGAGAGAGAGCTCAGCGATAACTATTGGCACCAGAAAAAGTTGATCGGCCGTAATTTACGCTCCGTTTCAGCGACTACACGACGATCGGACGATCTCCATCTCACCTAAATGATCTCAAACAGTGGACCCTCTGATCTCACTCGTGCTCTGACTCACACTTTTCCCCCTTCTTTACCCTCCGAGTCGTGACTCGGTTCTCCAACACCATCATCACTTCCCCATCATCCTCGATGATGCAGAAAAGTTTCCAGAATTGCTTTCACATCATTGCTTTTTCCCCAAACTCCAAGCCCGGTTCTTTAAATCGATTTTCTTTTCCAACGATTCAGTATGCGTCGATATGGAGGAAGCTTTCGAGCCTGTTTCCATGGATATTCCGACCCCGTGCATCTCCGACATTAAGGCGACGGAAAAGGGTTCTGAACAGATCCATTACGGGAATGACGCCGGCGGCGTTGGTTCTCCGGCGCCGGGGATTAGGAGGTTGAATTTAAGGGCGGAAATCGATACCTCGCCCCCTTTTGGATCTGTCAAAGAGGCAGTCACTCATTTTGGTGGGAGTGGTTCTTGGGTTCCCCTCTGCAAGTTTGGCTCTTATGTAAGCAACTTATTATTCCTATTTTCTTCAAATTACCCCAAAAATATCTTAAATTTGGAGTTGGAATTTTCAATTATGGTTTCAACTGTGATTTTTATTTCCAAAATTCTGCCAGATTACAAGCATTTCTTTCAGATATCTTAATTTTCACGTTCAATTGTGAATTCAAAGTAGATTAAATTTCAGTTTCTGTTCGTCAATTTCTGAAACACTATGACGAAGCAGAATGGGATTGAAGAGCTGGAGAAAGACATCATTGTGAAGGAATTGCAGGCCCTTGATGTTCTAGAAGAGCTTGGAGCTACCAAGACAATGGTGGCTGAGCTAAAACGGCAACTTCGAACTGAAACTGCTACCACCTCAGATTTTCTTTCGCCGGACGCACATTTAACTCCTCCGGCCATCAAAGAAATTGACCAGGGAAGTCGTAATAACCTCGAAAGCAACAATATTGTGCAGATTCCAAATATAATCATAATGGAATTGAAACAAGCAAAGCTAAACCTCAGTAAAACCATGAATGATCTTGAGATGATTCAAAGCGACGTTGAAAATCTGACCAGGAAAATGAAGAAAGATAAGATCTTTTTGGATAAGGGTAATGCAGAACGAGGTGGAATAAACTCAAAAACACCTGATCTTTCGAGTTCGAAGGTGAGGGAGATTTATCCATTGAATCACGAAGCTCGACAGTTCAAGAACATGGCAAATTATGTGAAGCCTGAAGCTTCGAGATCGGGAAAGAGAATCGATCAAAACAAGTCCAGTTTAAAAACAGCTGAACTGAGGTGGATTGCAGCCAAAAGAATGGAAGATGCAGCCAAGGCAGCAGAGGCCGTTGCATGGGCAGAAATGGAAGCATTAACGGGCAAAGAGAGATCTGAAGAGGGTTTCTCACCAGAGCCAGAGAAAACAAGTTTGAAATTCAAAGATCAATCTTTTCTCAACTTCAAATCCGAGAGGCTTTCAGAGAAGAGTTTACAAGATGTAATGGAAGATTCTTCCAAATTGGCCGTTGTAGAGAATTTCATGGAAGCAACCAAAGAAGTTAATCTAAGTAAACAAGCATTGGAAGAGGCTCTGTCTAATGTTCAACTAGCAAACCGAAAGCAGCTCATAGCAGAAGAAGCTTTGGGAAAATTGACATCTCGACGAGACTCATTTTATTCCACGCCGCCTCGAAATTATTATTCGCCTGTTCATCAGGGCTCTCCTTTGAATAGAGTGAATCTGTCGAGCTCAGTTAGTATCGATCCAAATCCTGTATTAAGGCCTTCAGCTTCCATGAAAGATGTGCTGGGCAGGAAACAGGGGCTGCCTCAATTGTATGCAGAAAAGGCAGAGGTACAAAAGAACAGACAGAAAGTGGCTCTGAGTCAAATGCTCCGGGCGGTGAGGGAAGATCTGAAACTGTCTTCGAAAGGCGAGAAAGACGGCGGGGATCAGAGGAAGAAGTTTGGATTCATTCACGTATCGCTACCATTGTCGAAGCTTAGTAAGAAGAAGATGCAACCTGCTCCACAGCATTGATTGATCGGAGAAAAACAATGAGATCGTGGCTATTTTTTTCACCCTTGTTTGTACTGAGATTGATTGACTCTCTTTTTTCGCTGGAATGATTCTGTAGTTTTTCCTTGAGTGATTTTTCGTTCTGGGTACAGATTTACTACTCAGACTAATGCTTGTGCAGTGTCAATTCAAGCTTTAATTTTCCTGTATTTCTCTTCTCTCCCGTCTTGAAACTGGATCAACTTTTGTTCATGGTTCTCTTGTTTGGTTCGTTTATCCATTATAACCAGACCGAACCAGACATTGCACGTCCACAGCCCGTCTCTGACTCTCTGGTGGTGGATTCCCGTTTTTCCTCGCTTTTGAGAACCTACAAACTGTGCAGCGCGCCAATTACTATGAGCTCAAAGAAATCGGAAAGCCATTTTGCACTTATGGGTTCTGACAGTATAGGAGATTACAGTATTGTGCCATATATATATATATATATATATATGTGTTGATCTTCTGGTTTGACCTATAATTTTTTATTAAAAAGGAACCACGTTTATCAAATGTGAATCTCGTGAGTAGCAGAGATTATCAGCATTAAACGGGCATGGTTTCTTCTGCAAATACCAAAAAACACGACCCATAAACACTGACTTCAACCTCGTATTCGTCATAAACGAGACGTGGGTTCTTACAATCACATCGAAATCTCGCTGTTGTGGGCATGTATGAGTTCATCAGTTGAAGCAATCAGGAGAGAGCGAGGGAGAGGTGTCAACGTGTAAGATGTCGAAAAGAAATCAAGAATGAATCATGGGTCAAAACAAGGAAGCTTATCCGATTAACGTTTGCCTTTCTCAACACAAAACCAAATCTTCTTCTCCTCCTACGAGCTTTTGTCACGTTTCCAGCGAATTACAGCACGTCTCATCCCTGAAAGCGATAAAGAAAACAAATGTAAAAGGCCTGAATTCTCATTGAGCAAGTGTTGGTCTTTGTCCACATGGACGTATGCCGTACGAGGAAAGAGGCAATAATCCTCTACAATCCCTCATTTTACAAAGCCAGTTCTTTTATGTCGAGGGTCACGTGAGTGGGAGAGTTGTACCATATCTAAAAGAATATACGAAAATACAACTTTCGATTTTCGATTTCAAGTTAATCTTGGCTTCTGCAGTCTGCACCCTAAGGCCTCCCCTCCAGTTCTCTATCCCTCTGAGACTATCTGATGAACTGCGGTTGCACAAATTTCAGAAGGTCCCCTCTAATCCTTCCATGGAAGCCCACCTATCGTCTCCCTCAGTCTCTGTCTCTCTCAAACCTTTCACCCGGGGTATGAGTTCCCTGTATATATATTTTTTTCTTTTCGCCATCCCCTTTATTTTCCATCGCGCGCCTCAGTGTTTTGATTGTAATTTCATTGCATTTACCAGACATTCGAGCATTTAAACTCGGCTAAACGCCGCTTGGTGATCACTAATGTTTCTGGGTCAGGCGAAAATAGCTTCTTTAACAAGTACCCCTTAACGCCCAACGCCCTTTTCATGCAGGAGGTACTGTATTCTATTCTTTTCCTTCTTGGGTGTTCGTGAATGTCAAGATTGGATATGTATGGCGCGGTTGTTTCGAGTACCAAAGTGCTTAGGCCCTTAATTTCTATGTTTCGGATGTTAAAGTTATTACGGAATAGGTTTCTTGGTTTACAACAATCATTCCTTCTTTTCTGATTGGGAACCATTCTGTCTGTTCTTCATATGTCAGGCAATTGGAGCTGAATACGGAGAAGGTTTCGAGACTTTCAGAGCTGATGGCCCTATGAAGGTTGATGTGGTAAGGGATTTTTCTAGGTTACATGAATTTGCTTGGTAAATTGTTTTTTTGGTGTTGGTGTATTTATCCCTAATGGTGTTGATTCTTTCTGCAATTAGGATTTTTTGAACGATAGATTACAGGAAGGTTTTCTTCAGCGGATACGATATGCTATGAAACCAGATGAAGCCTATGGCCTTATTTTCTCTTGGGATAATGTCGTGGTAATTTCAAATTTTGAACTTTATGCACAATTCTAGCTAATTATTGCTACTTGACGTTTTCATAAGTCATTAGCTTCAAATATTTTTCTTCTACTCTTTTGCATTTCAGGTAGATAGCCAAAGTTTGAAATTAAATGCATGGAAACGGCTTGCTGAAGAAGAAGGTATCAGATACTTCTAGTCTACTGAATAATCTTTTTTTACTGCTTAAATCCTTGTACATAAAGATTAACTAAACTAGTTGCAAATAAAAAGAAAATGGTGGGTTAAGTTTAGCGAGTTTTATGCTTGCTTACAACATTTTCATCACGACCATTTCTGTTCCATTAGTCAGTTGAAATAGCTTTTGAATTTATGTATGTCTCCTCTTTATCTGGCATGACTAACTGGACATTTTGTGTCTTGATTATTTTAAATCGATGGTATGAACACTCGATTATGGTTTTTCCCTGTTTCCATCTTTCGAGGCAAGTGTTTTTTTTTTGTTTTAAAATAGAAAGCTGTGATAAATATTATTTCTCTGCAGGAAAATTGATCCCTGAAGATGGTGATGTACATAAATTATTGCTTTATGCGGGTGTTGACCAAGCATTACAGAAGGTTTGAGACTTCAAATTATTACAGGATTTTCATTTTCATCTTAATTTGGGCATCAATCATCACTGTTGATTATATGAACACCTGTTTATTGTGTGATGAAAGGACACTTTAGCTTTATCAGTTTTTGCGCTTATGATCATATTATTTATAAAAAAAATTATCTTTCCCTTATATGGTGACATGTAAGTGAGAATGTGCATTAAACTTAAGCTTTTCACTCTTATCTAAATGCATCTGTGTCTCAGAGTTTTGTAGAAATGTTACTGCTTAATTTTAAGTGATATAGGTGGCATCCAACCTTTGTTTATTTATTCCATGTCACTATTGGATCCAAATCTTGTTCAGTCTGATAAACATGAATACACATTTGTGCATTCTCTTTGAAATTTTTAGTACTAATCTGACTGGATTACTGATACATCGAAGTAGATATTGAAATGTCATGGTGGTGTAGGAAGGGACTATCCCTGCTGTTGTTACAGTGGGTGGTTGAGTGCAGTAAACAATATTTTTATGAACTTAGAGTGCTGAATTTTATTAAAGGTTAAATTTTTCCTGGTTGCTCAGATTAGTTATAGTTGATGAAATAATAGAGAAGTTGAGAGTCATATCACCTAAAAATTTTGAAATTCTGCCTCTTGTTGTCTACTAATTTACTTTATGGTCATTGATATAGTTAGGCAAGATTTGATAACATTTGTATTAATTTATTTCGGGGAAAGATGATATATTTCACTCTCAGTTAGCCTTAATTTACCTTCTGTGTTGAATGCTTCTGACAATTCCGCTAAACTTTTCAGCTTCTTCTCTGGGACGAAGCAGAAATTGAGCTGGACAGATTGAAGTTGAGGTTTTCAGAGTTATACTTTGATGGTTTACTCAAAGTAAGCATTTTACACCTATTATGGTTTGTTTGACTATGTTTCTGTAGTTAATCGGAACGATGTTCTCTGTGCAGCTTAAAAAACCCATGGAGGGTCTCAAAGAGTGGTTGGATGCGGTCTGTACTGCTGGCATCCCCTGCGCTGTTGTTTCAAGCCTTGATCGTAAAAACATCGTCGACGTGCTAGAACAGTTTGGGCTGAAAAAGTATTTCCAGGTTGGCTATATACTTGTAAACTGATAGGAGGCACAATAACAGGGTAAATGAAACATGACTCTTAAAATGGTGTTGATTCCTAACTGGTTATGGTTTCTGGGTGGCAGTCGATAGTTACCGAGGAAGATGGAATGGAGTCTATAGCCCATAGGTTTCTATCTGCAGCTTTAAAGGTATGATTTTTTTGTTAGATCAATCTTGGCATGTAGGATTGTAATGTTTAATTAAGAATAAAAGCATTCCGAAGAGCCTTCAAATGTTATAAGACTAGCAATCAAGGAGGTTAGACTTTGCTTGAACTCGGGAGAAAATTCTGTCTTTTCGTATCGAAAAATACAAGTTTTGATTGCATAGAAGTATCGGATTTGGCCTCTCATTTTAATAATACCACAAGTAATGCCTCTGTTTGGGTTTGGAGTTTGCATATTGAATTTTGTTGGAGCTCAACCGTATTTTTGGATTGAATAATATATTTATTTGCCTTGAGGGATTCAATCCCTCTTTTGTTGACCTTTTTCATTTTCAGTTGGATCGAAAACCGTCCAAGTGTGTTGTGTTCGAGGACGATCCTCGAGGAATTACTGCGGCTCACAATTGTACGATGATGGCTGTGGCATTGATTGGCTCTCACCCTGCGTATGGCCTTCAACTCGATTCGATTCATTTCCCTCACTGCTGCTCATTCAAGTAAAGCATCATGGCCTGATTTGGTTCTTCATCGTTGTTTGCCGTGTAGGTATGATCTCGTGCAGGCAGATCTCGCAGTTGCCAACTTAAGCGAGCTTTCAGTGATCAACTTACGGAGATTATTTGCTAATAAGGGCTCGACCTTTATGGATTTGCAGAAGCAAAACGTAGAGAAAGCGCCTCCGAAGAGAAAGCTTTACATAGACACCATCTTCTAGATTAGACCGACATAGCTAAGCATCTCGACCTCTTGTCTATTCTTTTATATACCTTCTTCTCCCCCACAATTTTTTTTTTTTGCATTTTAGTCTATGGTTGTAGAGTTTGTCAGATGCCAATAACACAGCTCTGGTTCTTGTAAGCTACGGTTTTAAATATGAAATTCAACTTTAGTTCGTGTTCTATAATTGACGAGAAAGCTAGATTTCTGTGTGGGCAGTGGGATTTTTATTAATTTTTTTATGGGAAGTGCATCTTCACCAAACTCACGATGGTTTGTCTTGCTGTAAAATACAAACATCATTCAACACTACAGACATGTGGGATGTCAAAAGTGAAACAAGCAATCCGACCATATATGTTCTTTTATACCACAGTTTTACTGTTCTTCAACAAAGGTCTGTGATGATGGGGATTTACCATTTGGAGTTGACTTTTTTACTATGAACACGAATTAATGCTGTATGTCATCATCATGGGTTGTTGGGTTGCTGCCATGTTCAGATTTTAAGAGCAATGAAGTTGCAGGGGGGAGGTAGATGGGGAACGCAGTACGTGTGAACATTAATCAAGTGCTGCATATAATGGGAGCGATGATTATTCAAAAGTCTAAAGTCCTCGATTATTCAAAAGTCTAAAGTCCTCGAAGGTAAGTATTTCAAGATTTTTGTAATTACTTTGTTTGATTTCTCGAAAGACAGAGACTGATAATGAACAAGTGAAGGTGATTGGCTGGTATCTATGGCAGCAACGCGTGGTTTAGAAAGTAGTGGACGTTTAATCTGTCGAGTTTGGGTTTCATTTGATGTTTCTGATTCGCCATTTTTGAGTTTTGTGATTCCAGGAGGTGTCATTCGATGACCCAATCCTCGTTTACATCGAATCATTCCGTCAGAAAGACTCAATCATGAGCCATGGCCCAGAGCTTGGGAAAGTTTGATCGACTTTCTGGATGAGAGAAAGGCTAGAGTTTATGTTAGGCCATTGCCGTTGCAGCAGAAACAGTTGTCGGCCTTTCTTTTTCGGAATGAAAAGATTCAAAATATCGATTTTGATTCTTCTTTTCGGATTCTACAGCTCACGCCCGTTCAAATAATCTCTCTCTCTCCTCTCTTTCTCTCTCTTCTCTGCGTATATACAAGGTAACTTTGGTTTGGCAGCCGTAGTTGTCTCCGATTTCAGCAAAAAGCTCTCTCTTTTTCCCCAAATCCATGGAAATAGAGATAGAGCGACAGCCGTCGTCTTTGCCCGGGCGAGCCTTCAAACAAAAGCCTTTGAATCGCCTCAATGACGGCGTCGCTAACAGCTGGATCGGAAAATGGTTCAAGCTCGGAGAGCGAAAGACGACCTTTACGACGGAGTTGCGAGCCGGAACCGCTACCTTTCTCACCATGGCTTATATCTTGGCCGTAAACGCCGCGATCCTCACCGATTCCGGCGCTACTTGCTCCGTCTCCGACTGCGTTCCTCTTTGCTCTGATTCAACAATCGCCGTCGCCAACTGCACCGGTGCAAACCTCCGCGTTGTCCAGCCTGATATATCGTGCAAGTTTGAACCGGTAAATCCGGGTTACACTGCCTGTCTCGAAAGAGTACGCAAAGATCTGATCGTTGCCACCGTAGCTTCGTCCCTCGTAGGGTGCGTGATAATGGGCGTTTTTGCTAACCTGCCTTTAGCTTTGGCTCCGGGAATGGGCACCAACGCTTATTTCGCTTACACAGTCGTTGGATTTCACGGCTCCGGCAACATCTCGTACCAGAGCGCACTGGCCGCCGTTTTCATCGAAGGCTTAATCTTTGTGATGATTTCAGGTATTGGGTTACGAGCAAAGCTAGCAAAACTCGTACCCAAACCAGTCAGAATCAGCTCGTCGGCCGGAATAGGCCTCTTCTTGGCCTTCATTGGATTACAAAACAATCAAGGAATCGGACTGATCGGGTACAGCTCGTCTACGCTAGTTACACTTGGGGCTTGTCCGGCCTCGGCGAGGGTCTCACTGGCCCCCGTTATGACGTCGGCGAACGGTACGGTAAGCCTAATGCCAGGGGGAACTGTGTCGGACGGACTTTTATGCCTGAACGGGCGAATGGAGAGCCCCACCTTTTGGTTAGGAATAGTGGGTTTCGTTATCATAGCTTATTGCCTCGTCAAAAATATCAAAGGCGCTATGATCTACGGGATTGTCTTCGTCACCGCCGTGTCCTGGTTCCGTCACACCAAAGTGACGGCGTTTCCCGACACGGCGGCCGGAGATTCAGCCTTTCAGTACTTCAAGAAAGTGGTGGATACTCACACCATTCAAAGCACTGCCGGAGCTCTGAGCTTCAAGGACATAGGAAAAGGGCGTTTTTGGGAAGCTCTCATCACTTTCTTGTACGTCGACATCTTAGATACAACCGGAACTCTGTACTCCATGGCTCGCTTCGCCGGGTTCGTCGACCAGAACGGGGATTTCGAGGGTCAATACTTTGCCTTCATGTCCGACGCCTCCTCCATCGTGGTGGGGTCCTTGCTCGGAACCTCACCGGTGACGGCGTTTGTAGAGTCTTCAACCGGAATAAGGGAGGGCGGAAGAACCGGTGTGACGGCGCTGACGGCGGCTTTCTATTTCTTCCTAGCTTTTTTCTTCACGCCGTTGCTGGCGTCGATACCTGCTTGGGCGGTGGGTCCGCCGTTGATATTGGTCGGAGTGTTGATGATGAGGGCGGTAGTGGAGGTGGAGTGGAACGACATGCGGCAGGCGATCCCGGCGTTTGTGACGCTGATTGTGATGCCGTTGACGTATTCCATAGCTTACGGTTTGATTGGTGGGATCGGGACCTTCATAGTTCTTCACCTGCCAGACTGGGGGGCGGCCATGCTGGTCAGGCTTGGGATATTGAAAAACAGCAGAGTCAACGGTTCACATGGTCAACCCCAGGAAGACGGGTCTCACAAGGCAATAGAAGCAGAGGTTTAGGCGCCAGTCTAATACTTTGATTTGAACAGGAATTAGTTGGATTAATCTGGGAAATTGCTTATACAGTCTGAACGCTATTCAATCTTGATTATTTTATGTATATGTGGAGTACAAAAAGGTGGCTTTTTTATGTTGAAACCCCAGCTGTGAATCGACAAGTTTGTCGGGTGGCGACCGGAGGATGTTTGATTGAGTTAAAAATGTGTAATAGTGTGAGAAACGGCACCAAGAAGAAGCGGACAAAAGGGTCCCCCTGTCGTTTGTCCACTGCCTACGCATTGAAAGCTGAGAGAGGCCCATAAGTTTTCTGGCCCATAATCTATGCTTGGCTTCATGCTCGTTCTTTAGGATAATATATCCCTTGATAAGGGTCTCACCCAAATTAGATCGCCTGAGTTTGGATCGATTTTTATTTTTTATTTTAATTTAATATGAATCCAAATAAAAATTAATTTGAAACTTTAAGTCAGTTCTATTGTATTGATTATACGATCAATTTGAGTTCAAATTTAATTAAATCAGATTGATTACATGATTAATTTTAGCTGGGTTTTAACTGGATAATTTTTATTGGGTCTGTCTGATCGAACTCAGTTCATGCAGTGTTGCACTGCTAGGTTCACTCGTTGCACAGAGCTTTAAGATATCGAAAAGATAAGGCCTTCTCCCTGCGTGGCGTTCGGATTGAGGGTTTTTCCTTGTCGGGAAGTGCACGTGACCCAAGGCTATGGACGGTTGAGAACAGCCCGGAGAAGCAGAAAACAGAGGAAAAATGGGAGCTTTGAGCAACGCTGTCATTGCTTCAGCGTTCATATCTCTCGACAACGACTTGTTTTCGAGGACGAAGAGCAAAGGCGGCCGTGTTTCGTTTTGTTTCATTGTTCCTAGAAACTTCTCCAGATTCAGCAGAACCTACAGCTCAATGTCTGAGACTGGGAGTGAGATTCAGAAACTGCCCTCGAAGCCCACAACCTCGAACAGCAAGAACAGAATGGAAGAATACAATACAGCTATGAAGAAGATGATGCGTAATCCGTACGAGTATCATCACGATTTGGGTCCGTTCCTCTCGCTTCATTTAGTTCTTCAGCTCATTTAAACTCGATTTCTTTCAGTGTCGTTATCTGATAACCAACTCGTTCGGTGGTTCTCCTAGCTTAGATTATCATCTTCGATTTTCTGATTCTACTGGAAATATTATGCGATTAGGAAAAAACTGATCTTTTTGTTTAATTCAAACAAATGGATGGTTAGTTTGCCATCAGAATTAACGAGATTCTTCATGAAAAAACAGCTTAAACTGTGATAATCTCTCTCAGAAACTTCATCAAATCCTAATTGTTCATCAGTCGTAGTTCTTTTGGACCAGGCATGAACTACACCCTTATATCAGACAATCTAATTGTGGGATCTCAGCCTCAAAAACCAGAAGATATCGATCACCTGAAAAAAGAAGAAAATGTAGCATATATTCTCAATTTGCAGCAAGATAAGGACATCGAGTATTGGGGAATCGACTTGCCGGACATAGTAAAAAGATGTCAAGATCTTGGTATTGGCCACATGAGGAGGCCCGTAAGCTACAAAAAAAATGATTAGTTCATTCATATTGCAACATAATTTATCAAGTTCTGATCATCATTATTGTCTGTAGGCGAAAGATTTCGATCCAGATTCCCTTAGAAACGGATTGCCAAAAGCCGTTTCTTCATTGGAATGGGCGATTTCCGAAGGACAAGGAAAAGTTTACGTGCACTGCACGGCCGGGCTCGGGAGGGCGCCAGCTGTTGCAATTGCTTACATGTTCTGGTTTTCTAAAATGAATGTAAAGCTTCTCTCCCTTATTTGCCTGCTAGATTTGATTAAAACAATGATAAAATTGTTGGTTTTTGGTTATGTGACAGCTTAATGAAGCCTATGATACCCTGACTTCAAAGAGACCTTGTGGACCCAACAAACGAGCCATACGGGGGGCTACGTACGATCTGGCGAAGAACGATCCGTGGAAGGAGCCGTTCGAGAATCTACCAGATTATGCTTTTGAGGATGTGGCTGAATGGGAGAGAAACTTGATTCGAGAACGAGTTCGCGCCATGCGTGGCACCTGATGACTTTGGCGAGTAAGTACTATTATAGTAACTCACAATGTTAGAATAATAATCGAACGGGGAATGGAATCCTACCCCTGCCGTTGTGATATTGAGAAATCTGGTAATCGATTTACTGGTGAAGAACATACCTTTTCAACATGGTATGACATTACATTAAGTTCTTGCTTGCAGATTTTAGTTCTTGAACTTTGAAACCAAAGATTCATGTTTGCCTGAGAGTGGAAGAACGATAAACCACCGTCCGACCCTCCTTAACGAGCTGCATCTGCAGAAAGGGTAGTTCAAGAGACCATTGCCGCGGATGGAACGCCAACAATCAAGAAAAATAAATGCAAAAACAAAAGGATGCCAAGGTTTCGGGCTCTCGAGAAATTCACTAATAAATAAATAAAAGTACAATGATTTTTATGACAAAAAACATCAATATATACTGATTAAATCAATAACTCTAATATTGAATATAACGGATTAACCTAACTCACATAAAATTTGAGTCACTGAATTCAAACAATTTGCAAACTAATTATAGTGATCACTTCAGACAAAATTAATCCTTCAACCAAGAAAGAGAAGAATGCAAGACAGAGAACTCTGATCATGGTGAGCATAAAGCTCTTACGGTAATGAAGACTGAGTATCCATTTTCAGATTTCTTGGACCTCGATCAAGAAGACTTTGAAATTAAGCAAAATCAAGCAGGCCTGCTTAGAAAGCAGTGTCCCACATTCAAGATAGGATTACATATCATTTGACTTTGATGAAACAGTTTATTTTACTCTCAAAACAAATCAAGCATCACAGCTTTTTCAAACCAGAAAATGCATGTAACTTAATGCACACAAACATTCATATTTCATCTATATACACGTGCAATTATCTATGTATGTGTATAATTCAATGTCCGACGCCGGGGCTAGGAACATCGCCATACATCCTATATCGATCATAATCTTCTTGAGGCATACTTCCATTTCCCGGATCCTCTTGATCTGCAGGATTCTGCGTCTCTGTTTCCTCGATTTGGCAATCTGAAGCACACGAAGAAAAGCTAAAGTTGATTCCCACCCTCTGCTGGAATAATGGCAGAAAGAAGAACAGCACCAGAGTCAGTAGAAGAAGAATGATCTTCAACTCTCCCCTTTCCATTTCTTCAGACCCTCGAGACTGCTTGTGTCGACAAACGATCGAGATTTCGAAGAGATATAGTGATTTCTATCGTGAATGCTTTTTATGGGAAAATCATGATTGATCATCATTGTGTAGTGTAGAAGAATTAGAGCCACAATGCACATAATCATGGAACAAAGCTCAAAGAGAACAGTATTGAGGAGTAAAGCCATGGAGCAATCTCTATCTTATGTGACCCATGTTCTTCTGTCGACTTCAACTCTTGAAAGCTTCTTTTTTTTAACGTCTTTATGACTATTTTCCTCCTTTTAATGTTTCCTTTTTTGACATTTAACAGAAAGCATGATCCAATTCCAATGCACTTCGCCGATAAGATTCAATCCTTTCATGACAGTTTGGTGACGTTTCGTTTTCCTTTCATGGTGGTTGGTGGAACTTTTATATTGACACCCAGTAATCCTGCTCCACAGTCAAAAAGCTCCATAATTGGGTTGGTCTAGTTTAGATGATAATCTCGAAAGAAACTAAGGCTAAAAAGGCCTGGTTTTGATCCATCTTTGTTTAGTCGTTGGATTGCCAACCATTACAGTTGAATTTGCGTGTCCAGTAGTTCTCCGCTGGTTTAAAAAAGTTAAAGCTACTGTTTTTGATAACGATGCTAT
This sequence comes from Begonia fuchsioides, assembly GCA_003255005.1. Classification (NCBI taxonomy): domain Eukaryota; kingdom Viridiplantae; phylum Streptophyta; class Magnoliopsida; order Cucurbitales; family Begoniaceae; genus Begonia; species Begonia fuchsioides. The sequence goes on along the minus strand of QAOC01037663.1, from coordinate 649,048 downwards.
AGATGTAAATTCATGATTGGAAGATATGGCAAGAAAGTTTTTTGTGGATGCGTGGAGGAAAATAATGGCATCAGCTATTGAATATTCTAATCTTTAGCCAATCTTCATTTGTATCGAAGTAGATGGCGTTATTTACGTCATTTTGATGTGCGGATTTCGTAAGGATAGGCAGGACAACGTTCCATCTATCATCGTTCATCCATGGCCAATCGGAAGATCGTCGGAAAGCTTCTTCCGTTGATTCTGTCTTTGATTTCTGTCTCGCTTGGAGTTTCTGGGAAAAGGGTTCACTTCTTGCGTGACGATGGGGAACCCATTTTCCAACGCTCTTTCAATCGCATTTTCGATAGATCCAAGTACGGGATTTTACAGCTCGACAACGGCCTGGCTCAAACGCCTCAGATGGGGTGGGTCTCTTTTCTATCCCTTTTCCTCTCAGTTCACGAAGAGGTCAATGGTGGTATTTCTCCAAATAGAGCTAAATCGCAATTTAACCCTATTGGAACGAACAGCTGCCCTCTCCGCCTTAGTGGGTTCGTCGAGGATACGCTAATTGACCTTGAGCAATTTGACTACTGAACTTTTCTTCTCGAATAGTTTTGAGCTTTTCAGAGCCATCAGGCTTGTCAGCTTCGCGAGTTTTGATTTCTCTGCGTGATTTTATTGTTGCGTTTCACTGCAAATTTGGGTGTTTTTCCTGGGTCTCGGCGTGTTTCTTCATACTAATTTCACGAAACGCAACTGCAGGTGGAATAGCTGGAATTTTTTCGCCTGCAATATCAACGAAACAGTCATCAAGGAAACTGGTATGTCTTCTCGTCATTGAAAATTCAAATGAAATGGATATTTCGATCTCACTAAGAACCAAAATCTCTGGATTAGCAGCTGAAATTCTTGGAAATCAGTGACCGATTTCCGCTTTCGCATTTCTTGTCGTCTTCTTTCTTCAGTCAGCATTCGAATTGAAATTGGATCGCTTGAAAGATGACCTTAATCCATTCTGAACTCTTCTTTTTAGCAAATATTTTCAAGTATCAATGATTAGTATTCAACAAGAGAATTAGAAGTACTCATGGTTCTGTTATTGACAGCTGATGCACTAGTATCAACTGGCTTGGCTGATTTGGGTTACGTCTATGTTAATATCGGTAATTATTCATAGGTTTTTGTTCTCTTTTTCTAACTGCTCGATTCTGTTTTAAACTTCCCTCTGCTCATCCTTTGCAGATGATTGCTGGTCGTCACCATCTCGCGATGCGAAGGTCAGTGAAAGCACACCTTCCATACGAGCTCCTTACTTAAAAACTTAATTTTGCAATTGAAACGCCAGTTGAAAAATTTGCAATCGCCCTGTTTGAAGTTCTAAACTAAAAATATTTCCTATTAGTGGAGGATGATTTTGTTTCACATCAGAAAATTTCTAGTATCATCTTAGAGCTATAGGCTGACTGTTTCGCTTTGTTACAACTCGTCACATTCTCACGAACATTTTTCTTAAGAAACGAAGTGAAGTTGTCTTAAAAAATAACCACATATTCGGAAATACTCTTTTATTCGTTCTGACTTGTGCAGGGTGAAATGTTTCCTGAATCCAAAACTTTCCCTTCTGGAATTAAAGCTCTAGCTGATTATGTGCATGGAAAAGGACTGAAGCTTGGTATATATTCTGATGCTGGGTAGGACACTCTGCCAATTAAGATTTAAGAGTTTATGAATTTAAACCTCAGCTTCTCGTGTTCTTACCAACATTATATTACATGGTGTTGATTCTCTGTGTATCACCTTCGATTCTGAATATTTCAACTGCGTTTGATAGGGTATTTACTTGTCAAGTACGACCAGGGTCGCTTTTTCATGAGAAAAATGACGCTGAATTGTTTGCTTCTTGGGTTAGTGAGTTCTATCTTATGTTGGGAAATAGAAAATCATTGGATAGTTATGATATTTGTATTTATGAATTATGGTTGTGTTTTGCCTTAATTTCTACGTTCCTCGAAACAGGGCATCGATTATCTCAAGTATGACAACTGTTTCAATATGGGAATAAAGCCACAAGAAAGGTGTTTACTTCATTTCGGTCTAATCATTGGTAGAATTGTAAATATGAATACCAACCTTGATCTTGTTCCATTATTTCCAGATATCCTCCTATGCGTGATTCTTTAAATGCAAGCGGACACTCGATTTTCTATTCAATTTGCGAATGGTAACTTTGTTTCGTGGTTGGACACTGAATTAACGAATAATTTTCTTTTGAAAACTCAAGCATATTAAAGGCTGCATTACTTATCAACAGGGGTGTTGATGACCCTGCATTGTGGGCAGGCAAAGTTGGGAACAGTTGGCGCACAACAGATGATATAAATGATACATGGGCAAGGTCAAAATTCTTGAAACTTTAGACTTCAATGTCATATCAATAAAAAGCTAGTATTTTTTCTGAAGATGAAACCTAATTTTGATCGGCTATTCTTTCTGTCTGCGTTATGAAACGGATAATCTATTGATGCTTATTCATGGCCTGCACGATCTTATACTTATAATGTTGTCTAAGCTGTAAAGATAGCATACTTTCCGAGACTAAACGCTCGACCGAGTTTCAATTATGTACGTATTGATTTTCTGTTTTCTGTGCTTCAGCATGACGGCTATTGCTGACATTAATAATAAGTGGGCAGCCTATGCCGGACCTGGCGGATGGAATGGTAGAAATCGGGATCTTTGTATGCGTTATATGATACTACTTTTTCCCTTGGATGAATTCTTTGTTTTTTCTCCTACAGACCCAGATATGTTGGAAGTTGGTAATGGTGGGATGACTTATCAAGAATACAGGGCTCATTTTAGCATATGGGCTTTGATGAAGGTTAGACTTTTCTAATCTCTTTTATCTTTGTTCGAGTTTAGTTTGAGACCCGAAAACATCTTCGACCATTTATGCGGCACGTTATGAAGTTTCTTGGAAGCCTTTAAGAACTCGATGGATATAAACTCAAACGTGCAGGCCCCTCTTTTAATCGGCTGCGATGTACGAAATATGTCTTCGGAAACTTATGAAATTCTGAGCAACGAGGAGGTAATTGCGGTTGACCAAGGTAATTATGCCATAAATGCTATTTGGTTTTGATATTTCTTAACTGTCCAAGAATTACTTCCGAATTTCATTATTTTTGTTCAGATTCACTTGGTGTTCAGGGAAGAAAAGTTCAAGTTTCAGGAGCAGAGGATTGCTTGCAGGTCTGGGCTGGTCCTCTGTCTAGAATGCGCTTGGCTGTCGTACTTTGGAACCGTTGCTCGAAAGCGATGACCATTACTGCTGATTGGGGATCGCTTGGGCTCGGATATGGCACCATTGTTTCGGTCAGAGACTTGTGGCAGGTAATGAATAGTCTGCAAAGGTTTTTCTAGCCTTCGAGTAAACCTAACTAAACGATCTTATATTGTTCCCATGTGTCAATTGCCTGCAGCACAAAGAAGTTGCAGCAAATGCAGTGGGATCATTTGCATCTCGGGTTGACTCGCATGCCTGTAAAATGTACATTTTCACACCTCAAATGGTGTCCCGAGCTGAAATCTAGTTCGATCTTCGTCCAAGGCTCATAGCTTTTCACCCTACATGCAGCAGGCTGTGACACTTTCTGCCAATTTGGAATTGAAGTGTGTTTCATATCATGGTATTCTACACTATTATGGACAAATGTCAGTGAAGAACTTGGATCACATTGTATTTATTAAACGTGATCAAAGTCTATAGTATCATTGAAATAAAACAGGCATATGAACTGAGATCAAGTATTATAAAGCATCATATGTTCATTATCATTTACTTTATTCGATTCTGAGTCCAGAAACGCTGTCCATCGTAGACCCTCTTCATCAAATTCAGGAGATTTCTTTCTCGTACACCTCGCTGGCGTATTTCCAATTAACCACTTTCCAAATGTTCTTCAGATAATCTGGTCTCACATTTTTGTACTGCGACAATGTCAAGGAAGAAAAGTCCACAAGTCAGAATGCAGATTAGGAGTCCATAGGCGTGAAGTATTTTTTATAACAAGTAAAATCCAAAGGTGTGGACAACAAAACTCGAATTTGGCAAAACTTGTAGAAAGTAAAGTACCTGTAAGTAGTAAGCGTGCTCCCAAACATCTATACCAAGCAAAGGCAGTAGATTTGGTCCTTTTGTTACGAGTGGATCCTGCACAACACATTTATACAGATCATAACTCAGTTTTTTTTATACATATTTATACAAGCACATTAACCATATCTGGCTGCGTTTATCCTCTTCTTTCCACCGTTGCTCTCATCATCTTTCCCTTTAACGTTTTAGGCGACTAAAGAATGTCTAATATTCTTTCCCCGTGTTTTGGGAGTCGATAAAAATATGAGCAATCATAAGTCAGAACTAGAATATGGAATCTTTCAAGCTATAAAGAACTGGTCAATACCCAAATTAATCTAGAACAATAATCCATTTTTGGAACCAAGGAACTCCATATAATTATATCATTTACATGCACACCTGATTTGCAGTTGTTTCCACAACAAGCTTTTTCAACTCCTTGTCGAGACCAAGCCACTGGAAAGATAGTCGTGTAAATTAAAAAAAAAGGACAAATAGCTTAACTGATTAAAAAAATGTACGATAGTTAAGGAGATGAAAGGCTTACCACCCATCCAGAACCTTGTAAACCTGCACCCTCTGCATTTATCTTTTGCACCAAACCTTCCAGAGAACCATAATGTGTCTCTATGGCACTCCCAAGGGAGCCCTGCGGAGGTTCACCGCCTCCTTCCTGCAAAAAATTACTTAACAACAAAACGGACCACTTAACACTGAATAGATGACTACACTTACGTTTATCGGGGTGAGATTTTTCCAGAAAATAGAGTGATTTACATGGCCTGGATGCAAAAGGAAAAATTTATTCTGCATCAGATAGTCGATGGAGACAAGACAGGGGAAAACAGCAACTACCAACATGAGAAGGACTATGAAAAGATAACTTCTAGACGGACAATAACAACATCAAGTTTAAAGAGCAATGACTTATGTATGAAAAGTGCGCAGGGAAAAGTTATTTACATTAGACTTCTCAATAAACCTTTGAAAAATCGTTTTACACAGCCATTTTCCTACAAATTTTGTAAAAGGTCTTAAAATTATAATTTCTAGATTGACAGAGAGGAGTATCATTTCCTGTTAAGGTACGATGCATGTAAGACTCTACCAAGAAGTTTCCACCGAGATTACATGAGATCGCACAGTAATCAAAGGTAAACATTGGTTCTATTGATATTAATTACGAGAGAAAGTTGCAATCTGACGATAGTGATGCTTTGCGGCGTTTCAACAAACATAAAACTAGGAAGAAAGATCGATGAAAGGAAAGAGAAAGAAACGGGATAAGAAATACAACACCTCCGCCGTTGAATTTTATAGCACTCTGCAGTTTAACGACGGCAGCAGTGTCAGCTTTGGCAATGGCATCATGGAGTTGCTCGAGGGCTTTATTATAGTTGGTGATGTAGGTCTGGTGATGCTTTTGGTGGTGGAGGCGCATGATCTCGCCGCTAATTGCAGGCTCCAAAGCGCCATAGTCATAGGGAAGATCGGGGAGTGACAAGGTCTGCAATCCACGAAAATGGGCGAGGCGAAGCCCTAAAGTCTCAGAGCTCATAGCTCTTCTGGCAAAAGCAGAACACATAGCCATGGAGAACGACAAGAATCTCCTACACCGGAATCCGGCGGGAAATGAACAATTACGAAGACGAAGATTGAGAGCGAGAAGTGAGACTTTTCAACCTAGTCTCAGAAGTTGATCGAAAATTCGGAGGAATCCTACTGCTCAGAACCAGTCGGTATGCCAAAGGGTAATTCAGACATTTGGTTTTTAAAAGTATCACATTTCATTCACTCTTCCTTAGAAAGGTCATTTATACAAATGATCATTTATTTGCTGCTGTTTTAATCATCGTTATTTCAATTTGATGAGGGAGTTCTCTCTCTTTTGCTCATGATTCAGGCCATACATCATCAATAAACATACACTTTCCCGTCTAATTTACGAGCAAAATAACGAGCACATATTCTCGACCCATTCAAAGACATGTCCAGAAATTACAAATTAAAGCAAAATACCGAGTATATATTCTCGACCCATTATTCGAGTAAACTCGTGATGGCGAGCATAATCATCAAGCATTTCCGTCTATTAGTTCAGCAATTCAGCAGCCTTGTTCAACCAAACATCGTAAATTTCCGAGGAAAACAGAACAAAGTGAACCTGCAGGATTCCATGCTCCGACATCAGTAATTTCTTCAAAAAATAAAAGTCCGGTCTCACATCGAAACCCGAAAGATGCCTCCTTTAACAGAATATACTTAATGAATCTGAACTAGGTACTAAGTTTTACCTCTTTCAACTCGCTAGCAAATTCTTTAACAGTGGATGTTGCAATTGTAGCAGCTTCATCAAAAGGATATCTGAAGAAAGAGTGGAAAAAAATGATACAGGAAGATTGTTCAGTGGACGACTTTAGTCGAGATAGAAACACCCGTCGAGCACATTACCCCAATCACCCCCAAATCCTTTCATCTTTGGAAAGATTGATTTGGGTCCGTCCCGAGGAAAACGAGACCCTATTATCAATTTTACACACATCCTTATATTTAACCATGTGTCGGTGTTTCGATCTGAAATTGATTCGATAGTTTCAAAAATCAAGGATAAAAGTCTCAAACAAGACAAGAAGTAGAGTAGGAGATTGGAAATGATAAGTCATCTACAAACAGAACCATCCACCCTAAAGACTTGATCAAACCTCTGGTTTGGCCTGGCTTCATTGATATGGTTCATAATCAATGCCGAGAAACGTGCAAAGTGAAAAGAGACTCCTATTCTCGGACTGACCGCTCTTTCAAGGAAGATGAATAAGCAATAAACACTCCACCGTAAAGTCTATATCCTAGATCCTTCATGAAAAAACAAAACTCACCCATATATGCCACAAGATATGGCAGTAAACGCAATATACTGAACATTGTTCTTCTTCGCCACATCAAGGCAGTTTCTGAAATCAATTTTCATAGAAAGTTAGCTAGCGAAAGAATCGGAGAATGCAGAAGAAAATATCTTGACAAGTACTCGAAGAACCTGTATGCATTTCTCAGCGAGGCCTGGGGATTCTCATCGACAGAGTAGATAGGTCCGACAGTGTGAATTACACAAGACGCAGGCAATCTAAAGCCTCTGCATATATTTAAACCAAACCATCTAAGAAAGTACTCAAGAAGGTAAACTACTCTGAAAGTACTCAAATTAACAAGGGGTTTACAAGGTGATTCTTGCTTCTCCTGTAGGGCAGCGTACACCTGGCCTAACTTCTGGAACATCAAAGCATGCTTGTACAAGATCAGGACCAGCAGCTCTATGTATTGCTACAAAAATGAACAATTTAATGTTTAAATTAAGCTTTGACAACGACTAGAGTATGCAAAGATTGTCTGGGCGAAAAGAAAAATTGATTCTTTGTACCTCCATCTGCACCGCCGCCTCCAAGCATTCGCTCATTTGCTGGATTTACCTACACAAGAAAACTAATCAGCATCAAAATCCACAATAACAATACAGCCTTAGCTTTTAATCAACTGTGTGATATAGTCATTTGGTCAATGAATAAATTAACTTCGTTTTTGAGATCATGTATTCCATGGCTGAATAATGATTTAAGTATATGACAACAAAGCTTAGAGAAAAAGAAGAGAGAAGGACAGTAAGAAGAACGAACTATTGCGTCGGATATTCCGTCGACGAACCACTGAGTGATGTCGCCTTTTTGAATGACGAGAGAGGTCATAGAAGACACCGGGAAGCGAACAACTCCATTGATTTCTCCTCCACCACACATCTTAGGAGCCCAAGACCGTACCTTTCGTCGCGCAAGAGAAGTTATTGGGCAAAAAGTAGGGGTTTGTGAAGCGACAAGAAACTGGGCACCGAGTCTCGCTCCTCTCAAATTGAACGACGCTATGCTGATCATTAGAGAGGAAAATGAAAAGGGTGGGAGATTGACAGTTCAATCCAAGCCTCAATCATAAATCGTCCGCAGGCCCGTAGGAAGCTTAATTTTCTCTCTACAGTGGTGGGTCGCTGAACCGCTCGAAAGCTCGGCTCGTTAGTGCAATGATTCAAGCTCAGGCCCTGTCATGTGCATTCAGTGCCTCATTGAGAGTGCTGAGGCACGTGTGCTTGTTTCTCTTGTCCCCGTTAGGGGTGGACGTATCCGACCCAACCCGCCGATCTGATCCGATCAGATCGGATAAGGTATTCGGTATATGTATCAAAAAATCAATCCAATTGTCGGATTTAATCGAGAATCGCGAGGCTCTACGACTCTAACCCTAACTCCCGGTAACCCCATCGCCCGCCCAGAGCCGACAAATCAGAGCCGACGAACGCTCGCAAGCCTCTGTCCGAACTCTGAAGATCGATTTAACTCCGAACGCGGAACGGGTGCTCGTATTCATCTGTAATCATCTCTTTCATCTTCCGAACTACTTATTTGATTGATTTACTTATTTCATTGACTCTTTACTACATTGTTTTATTTTAGTTCCTGAATTCAAATTGAAAACAGAAAATGCACAAATGTTAACAGAGTTGCGGGATTAAAAAGAAGTTTACCATAGTCGTAAATAGAAATTCATTTGATATTAATTTCCCGAGAAGCTTTTTTACGCCGCAGTTTGATGGATTACCAAATGTTAACAAAATTATATAAATTATTACTGTTTTTTAATTGATTTTAAATTATGTTTGTTTGTTGGCCAGAAATTGCATGTCATTGAGAGGGAGAGAAAGAATTTACTATGCTTGATCTTTGATGTTGAATTTATCATGCTTATTTGATATTTTTTTATATTTGATAGAACGTACTCTATATTATATTAGTTTTGTTAGATTTTGTTAGATTTCATTATCAATATTCGGATATTGTTGGATTTGGTTTGGATTTTATTGCATTCTGGAATTAGTTTAAGTTTCGGGAATTAGTTCTAGATTTGTTGGATCATCGACGAGATTCGGTAAGTTTTTTTTTGCAATCACTCGGATTCGATCCGATCGGATCTGTCGGATTCGGGTCAGATTCGGATTCAGGTGTTTTCATTTAAAAGTTGTTAACAGATCAGATCTAACAATTCGATAAAATATCAAATTAACAGCAATTGGATCGGACCATCAGATCCGATGCCTACTCCTAGTCCCCATAAATTTAAGATGAGAGAGAGAGCAAATGAAAAATGAACAAATATAACTCCACAAAATACATCAGTACATTTGGCAGGTTCCCAGTTCAATGTATGTAGATAAGCCACAAAATTAGTAGGCTGAGTTTTTGGTCAAAACGCGTTGCTGCTCCAACGGACGGAAAGAGATGAACTTTCAGACTCCATTGCCATAAACAAATCTACCAGAGGCACCAAGAAGCGCCCTAAAATAAGCCCATGGTATCTCTCTGCATCATTTCAGGAGATAAAACTAACTAAAGGCCTGCGAAAATGATGCAGACAGCAGAGAACTAGAAGAAGCTGAAAAATTCGACTCTAATGCACGAACCTGCATCTTATTCAACATCCAAGAGCCAAGCTCGGGTGACGGGAATCGATGTGCAGAAGAGCTTGATTGAGTGTGTTGAATTTGGTGTATTCCAAAACGAGACGTTTCAGCAGGAGTCATTGATTGGCTAGTCACGATCTTGAGCCTCTCGACTTCCTTTTTCAGCGTTTCATTAAGATCTGAGTTTTAAGAAACAATCACCATTGTCACTGCAAAGGTAAACTATTGGAAACACATAAAAACATAGCATAATTAAGACAAATTTGAACGTGTGGATTGGCATAGTAAGATACGAGATGAAAAATGCAGCCGAGTTAGAAACTAGAGCATGTATAATTCGCACCGTCGCGCAGCTGAGCTTGGTGTTCCATGGCTCGTAAGCGAAGCTTGAGCTCCGTGTTTTCAGTCGACAAGCCTGTCGTATCTCTCTGCTCAGGAAAAACGAAAGCGAGCTCAGACGTAATTTCAATTTATACGTAAATTGCATGATATTTTCGGTTATTGTAATATCAGAACAGCTGAACCCTGAAAATGGAAAGGACCTGGAAAAGAGTGAGTTGAGCAGAAAGAGTTGTTGCTTCTGTTTGAAGAGTATGAACCTTTCTCTCCAGCTCTACTATGTAATGGGCTTTTCTCTCCTTCGAACGGGCAGCAGACTGTCTATTTGCCAGAATCCTGCATGAAATATAACTTGGCAAAGCTTCATCTTTTGAAACCACCATGAAAATGGCAATGATAGCTTCATAAATCTCAGTAAGCATTGCAGTAAAGCTAGCAGCCATGGCAGACTAGGAAAGAACAGGCAAGTTTTATATCTGACAGTAAACAAGTTAAGATGGACGGCAACAGATTTCCTTGACTCGAGATTTGATTTGTATAATCTGACTATTTTTTTCTTTTCAATTTCAAGTTCATCTCCGTTCTTCACATACACGACACAAATGATGAACTAGACTGTCTACGGTTAAAAAAAATTTGAACCTTTTGGCTCGTTTGGGATCAATGGACCATAATTCAGCGAGCTTCTCCGGAGCCATAGCCTTCTTGGCCTCAATATTGTCGACAATTGAAGAGCCATCTACAGAATGACTGTATCGGTGTCTCGGCGTCAGTCCTTTCTCTCCTTCCCCAGTTTCAAACGCCCCAGCATCGCCGGCATTGTGGGATTTGGAAGAGCGATCATCGAGTTTTGATTCCAACGTCTCTATATCCATGAACGCGGTGTATAGGTCGTCGTCTTCGTCGGCGAAGCGAGATGATTGGCCGTCGATTGAATCAGAAACCAGATCGATATCGTTAGGTATCGGAAAATGCACTTCGGAAAGGGCACGCCGGTGATAGCCACCGCCAAAAGGGAGGTTTGGGGCTGAAGGCGGATTCATTGGCAGGTAAAGAGACAGAGACTGAGTTCTATTGTCCTACTGTCCGATCGACTCCAAGACCTCGGAATTCATCTCAAATTTTCTGGGCTTTCTGCTAAACTACCATGAATTTCCTATACATCCTCTCTTGTCGAAGAAATTGAATAAATCCTTCGTGAGAGAGAGGAGAGGCGACGGATGAATATTTTATTCGCGACCCAAAAGCAAGAAATAAAGGGCAGCATGTGAGCGGAACGAAAGACCATGGCCAATGATCGACGAGCATTATTGGAAATCTTCGAGCCATTCGTTCTCCATGGGCTCACCAGTTGTTCGATGTTGCAAACGTTGTTTGTGGATAAACGGAATTCATCCCGGCGAGATTTTGTGTGGACGAGACAAATCAAGTCAGGCCATGCGGGTTCAGTTATCTTCCATCAACGCTCTGGCTCTTCCCGGTCGGGAAGGATCACATGAGCACCGTGATCTCTGTCACCGAGACATCACAAGTACTCTCCAAAAACTGTCACCATCTCCAACCAGTTATCCTAAAAAGCTTAAGCTTTTTGACCTGATCATTCACAATCTCTCTGTTTCTCCGGCTAAATGTTCATAATTTCCACAATCTTTACTGGGTATCACTTCATTTTAACGCAGGAATCACAAGCATCAAGATTTTATCCAAATGAGCAGGCAAAAACAGGCAAATGAGGCCAAACAGAGTTCTTAATTCAGATTGAACACGACAAGATACACTCAGATGACATATCAGTTCAATATTTCAAAACCCAACTTCAAGAAACCAGAGCAGAGTATGCAATCCTAATGAGCTAATCTAGCTTAGCAGAGAGATTTTCAGCCAAAGAGCAGATAGTGGTCTGAGATACTCCTCTCGTCCCACCCAAGTACCATTTCTTTATCTCTTCAACCACATTCGCATTCTCAACCTGAATCTTCACCTCTTCCTTCCCCTCGGTTGAAAACGCAATCTGCAGAAACAGAGGAAATATATCATTAGAACCCATATCTCCATAATCGAGCAATTGTTCCGATCGATCTGTAAGTATACCTCGGCTATGCGTGAAACTGCTGGGAAATGATATGTCACAATGGAGTTTTTCTTGAAGTATTTGGATTGAAAAAATTCAAGGATTTTCTCGAGCGCAGCTTCCTCTTCTTCTTCATATTTGTCGTCAGCTGCCAGTCGATCTCTCACGGCACTCTCCAGCTGCACTCCATACTGGGACCCTTTAATCTCCTTAATCACCACAATCCTCAAAAACGTATCCACAGGGGCTGCATTTGTTAAATCGAATAGAAATAAGCTATCTCAGAATCAGTATGTCTACGAGGGTAAAAGCAGCATAAGCATCTATATTCATTTACCGGATATCACTGCCTCAAAGAAGTCGTCATCTTCAGCCAGCTCGGTTCCTTTTTTGCCTTTCCATTTGTGTAAATGCTCGACGACATTTGGTTCCAAGTAAACTCCAATTGCAGTGAACTTAATTTGAAGAAAGTGTATCTCGATGTCGGTGATTCCTGTCCAATAACGAGCGGTAATCAGTAATCCATAGAAGAATCCTCTAAGATCTGGAAAAGGAAAAGATAAATAGCAAATGGAGGATCTTAACTTACCATGACCCAACAAAGTTAATGGCTTAGTGGTCACAATCTGGTGCGGGAACGAGATCTCATCCGCCACAACAACTTCACTAGCCACTGCTCAGCGCAAACAAAAAGACGGGAAAGTCAGTTAAAAACACATTTTTTTTATCAGAAAAACAGTCGTGCAGGCACCATTATTACGCAGATTCCTTCAAACGAGCAATAATTTACAGAAAAGGGTCATCGAAGATAACCAAATGGGTCGACACGAAATGAATTATAGAAATGGAGGAAGGTGAAACTCACTTATTCTGATCAGCAGAAGATTACAGAGCGAAAAGGGGGAAATAGAACTGCAGGAGCTAGTTGGATAATGGCGAGTAAGAAAGGGAAGGGAAAGTCGATATTTAATAGGAGTGTGAGAGTGAGGCGGCCGATGAACAGAAGCGTAGATACATAAAGCCCGCCTTCCATCCTAGACCAAAGAAGGTAGGTGGTGAAGCGAGCCAGCAAAAGCTTGTGATTTACCTCATCGTCCATCGTTTGACTCCTACCAAACCACTTTACAAAGCACGCCACATAGCTTATCAACTCACGCACATCGCTCGATGTACCGACCTCTGCTCAATCCAACAATCAAGAGGGCGTTTGGGTAGATGAAGACGAATCCAAAATTGGAACTTGTAGTCCAAGTTTATCGACGTTTATCAACCAACGTCGCCATCTTCCAGACTCGAACCTCAAGTCGCCGTCGAAGTCGACGTGTTGTTTGCCATTTTATTGGAAATGAAAATATAAAAAAAAAAAGGTTTTTTAGGGTAAAAACCAAAAATTGAGTTTCAAATTTTTAATAAATTTATTATAATTTTTTTAATACATAAACAAATAAATTTTATTAACATACGATAATAAAAATTCTTATCACATATTTACGGAACTGTAAGACAATATTCTACAAATATTCATGAATTTTTATTGTCGTATGTAATTTTAATAAAATTTATTTATTTATGTATTGAAAAAATTATATTAAATAGTAAAATTGTCAAAAAAAATTTAAAAATTTTCAGATTAGTATATTTTATTATTGTGAATATGTGGTAAAAATTTCAAGTCATTCTAATAAAATTTGCTTAACTAAATTAATTAAAAATAAAAAATTAAAAAAAATTGAGTCTAGACGCATCCTTGAACGCAAGTTGCGTCTAAATGAATATCAGATTGTATGCGTACGTGAAGCTTAAATTTTATTATATTTAAATTTATATTCGGATAGACCTATTTACTTAAAAATTAAAAGGCAGATTTGTTTTTAGTTTTGCGATTGCGCTCTGCTCTGGGCCTTGGTTTACAGGCTTTAGTTAGAATCCGGGGGTCCATTTTAAGCAGCTGTGCGAATTTCACGTCCCGTAGAAACCCTACTGAGTGATCTGTGCGCGGTGTCTCACAGAATTTGTATTCGTCTCGTCAACGCTGAGCTAAGAGATAACAGGGAAATGGGTGTGAGCGAAGGCTCTAACGTGAAGAGAAATCAGTTGATAGCATCGGCTCTCTTCAGACATTTTGCCTTGGATTCTGTAAGCTCTCCTGGGTTCGAATTTTCATTTTTTAACAAGTTTATCTACGCGCATGGACACTCGTATTAGAGGACAATCTATTGAATTTCGAACCCGTATCTTTCTACCAATTTTAATTATTAATGAGCCTTTTCCTTATGATGCCTAATGATTTTTTGATCTGATGAAGTTGGGGGATTTAATGGTTCAGAAAACATTCCCCGGTGAGGTGAACACGGAAGGCGATGCTAAAAGCTGCTACTTGAGCATTTTGAACGGAATCGGAGCTGAAGTTCCTAAGGATAACAACAATGTAGTGAAGTCTAGAACTTCCTATTCATTTATTTTGTATCCAAATGTTTCTGATTTCGACGCTAATTATAAAAATTTTCTCAATTCTTGTGTCTGTCTAGTTAAAATGATTAATTCAGTATTATATCTCTGATTCTTCTTGTTGGTTTGTAAAATATAGTTCAAATTCTCTATATCAAAGACTAGTTTCTAATGCAGGTGATGAAGTGGATAACTTTTGCAGATAGCTTACCCGTAGACACTCCTGCAGCTTTTGAAGTTCTTAATCGTCTGAATGAAGAACTCGTTCTAAAATCAGTTCTTGCTGGAAATGGATTGAAGCCGTCTGAAGCTGATGTTGTTGTATTTTCAGCTGTACATTCTTTTGTGGTATAAAATACCATGTATTATCATTCTTACTATATCTCAATATTTTGTGCTCCAGAAATATGTTTTTTTTTTTTTATGTTTCAATTGCGTTTTCATGCTTTAATTAAATTATTCAAAATTTACATTTTTTGTTCTGTCTGTGTGCATTGATCAACCTCGGTTAGAAAATCTTTAGTTCAAAATATATAACGATACTCATCGCACAAATATACAAATACATTTGTTCTTACTGTATGCCTGCCTGATAATTGAACTTGTTACGTTAACTCTTTGTTTTTTTATTGTTGTTAGAATGGCCTTCCCATCACAGACAGACAAAAGTTGCCTCATCTCATGAGATGGATGGATTATATTCAAGTAGGTCAAATATTTTTGATAAGATTACATGTATGTTCTTTCGGTTATGTGAGGACTGGCTAAATGGTTAACAATTTTCTCTACTGTACCAACTGATTTTTTGGAGATTTACCAAGGTTATAAATTTGTATTGAAAGATTAGATATCTAAAGCAATCCATAAAGCTTCAGTTTTTTCAATGCTTCCTAAATTGTTCGAGTGGATAATTAGATTTTAATCAATCTTTTGTGAGTTTTGCAGAATAAAGAAAATTTCGGGGATTTATTTGAGAAAATAGTGCTTGAGAAGCCTAAAGTGAATCCTCTAGCTCAAGTGAGTTGTTTCTTGTAACTTTAGTAAATTCTCTTAACAGTTCTTCAGAGCTATAAGAGTTACTACATAATTGATTAGTTTCTGATATTATCTGTAGACGAATAGATGCCCAAACTGCTGTTTGAAGTAGTGACTAGTCAATGATATTCAATTCACTATTGTACTGTTCTTTTTCTCTTGAACCACTATTGTTGCCAAAGACATAATGCTGTCTATTGAAACATCCTATTTTAATTCTCATCTTTTTTTTTTTGGTTTGATATCAGCTGCAGGGCACCCAAAGTCTGACTGATCTGGATGCAGATTTCAACTCTAAGCTGTCTTTAAAAAACTCCAAAATTGAAGATAATGCCAAAGCACATGTGGATGTTAAGAAAAATGATTCTGGGGTATGATCTGCTATCATAGAATGGACAGGAGAAAATGAAGCAATTATGATCGTGTTGAATTACTTATGCTACCCTCTTATAAAAATAAATAGCTTATGCCATCCCAATATATTTATAAGCAAAATTTCATATTTCATATAACAAGTTTCCATAAGAACTAAATTCCGTGCACACCAATCTGTTGTAATGGAATAGGAGCTAGTTTATATTCAGATGCGTTGAATTTGTAAGTATAAATACTGTTCTTGTCTGTTTATTATTTTTAGGATTTTGTTCATTTTACTTCATAGTTATGAAATGGTAGATTTTGGGCTTTTATGATGGCAAGTAAATTGCCTTAGATGTTATATTAAGATTTTTTTGTTGGAGGTTGGTGGGGTATTTATGTGGATCAAGTTTTGTATCATTTTTCTTTTCAATTTTTGGCACCTGCAAATAATTGATTTATTGTTTTGGAAAAAGAAAAAAGCGACAGTTGATAAAGAACCTAGTAACGAGAAGAAAACATTGCCCGAAAAAGAAGCAGCCGTGAAGGACCAAGAACTTAGTGTAAGTTTACTGAAACTACAAGTTGGCCTTATTCGTAAAGCCTGGAAGCACCCATCTGCCGATAGGTATGCTAACTAGATTCCATAACTCTCTAGATTCTTACCCATTTTACCGTTACAGTCTGTTTTTTGTTGATTTATGCCTACCATTTATACGAGGATTTGAGGTCATAACTTGTGTTACATGGTGGTGTTTAAATCTACTTTGAACTTTTTCGAGATTATCAATGCAGTTTGCTCGTTGAGGAGATAGATGTCGGAGATGCCAAATTGCGACAGGTTGTTAGTGGTTTGGCGAAATATTACAGTCCAGATATGTTGGTGGTACAATTGCAACTCCCTCACAATTTAAGTTACTATTTTTAAATGTTGTATGCTTGGTTTCCATTGTTGTGATTGTTCTCTATTGTGCAGAACCGTCTTGTCGTGCTCATTACAAATGTAAAACCAGGAAAATTGCGAGATGTGATGTCAGAGGGACTGGTATCTATTTTACCTTTGAATTTCCATTTCGAATAACGTGATCGATTTTCTTGTAGGCAGAAATTTTGTTCATCGTTTCAAATTCTTGCCCATCGTTTTATCGTGTGTTAAATGTTTATGCATGAACGAAGATACGAATACATCCTCTTCCTCAAAGTTGTGATGCAAATTTTCTCTTTTTTTAGAGCTTGTCCATATATTACAGTTGGAAGAGTGTATATGCAATAGATGCATTTTAAGATATGGCACTTACAATGTATTTTTCAGGTTTTATGTGCTTCAAATGAAGATCACACAAAGGTGGAGCCTTTGCTTCCTCCAGAGGGATCCAAAATTGGGGAGTCGATTTCATTTTCCGGGTAAGCTTCTAGAATTCAGTTCGTGTCTTCAAAAGAGGCTGTAGAACTTGTTGAATCAACTTTTTTGTCATATTTATATTGAAGTGTAAAAAAATCTCACCAAATGAACATGAAACTAATCAAGATAAAGTTCCAGTTGAGCTGCTGTCTTCGAATTAACCATGTTTTGAAAGATAACTGCTGTGTTCAAAGGCATTTTTCTTCTGATGTAATGCTGTGTTTTACAATTTTATTATGCATGGTGGGTAGGATTGATGGAAAGGCAGAGGATGTTCTTAACCCCAAGAAGAAACAGCTAGAGAAGATAACTCCGGTGCGCGTTTCTTGGTCTAAATTTATTTGGTCGATCTTATATGAGTTTTTTGATCGAGCATTTATACAATTCTGTTCGGTGGCTGCAGAATCTTTACACTGACAAAAATGGGGTGGCGACTTTCAAGGGAATACCGTTCATGACGTCCTGCGGGGCATGCAAATCGTCTCTTTCGAAAGCAAGCATCAAATGAGACGTTACGGACTTCTGAAGAGGACGTGCTCGTAGAGGAGAAGAATCACGATCTATGGATCTTATGATATTTGTCAATGAACTAATCCAATCTTATGGATCCATTTGTGACATTTGTGCTATTTTAATTGTCGAGTGAATTCAATTTTGTTCGCAGTAGATTGATGGGTTGTATTCGTTGATCAGAACAGTGAAAAATTAGAGAAAAATGGATATGATAAATCGAAATTAAAATGGCGGGGGAAGGAATCGCCGATTAGAACCCACTATAAATTCGGGAGAGAGCGGGTGCGAGAGTAGACGCCATTTTTCATCCTAATTTAAAGGTGAGCGTTCGTTATCTTACTTTCCTTCGTTTTTGGCTTCAGTTCTAATGGTTGGTTCCTCCTCATCGCTACCCTAATTCGTCCATAATATACGCTTAAGCTTTGCCTTTTTTTCTGCTTAATCTGGTTTTTGGTTAGTTGCAGACTTCAGTTAGTTTCTAGCTGGAAAGACGAAAAATCAGACTGTTCTGTTAGCCAGATTTGATTGTTGGAAATTAAGCCTGATTTCTGTTTTTCGCTGATTACGAAGTAGGTTTTTTCTGAAGATTTACAAAACATGCAGAAAACCTTTGATCGGAGAATTTCCAGAAGCGGAAATTGAAGCGAAAAACCTAACATATGAACCTGTAATCGATTCCATTCCTCTAGCTGTCGAGAATAGTTGCCGATCTTTGGTCGATAAAACCAATTATCCGATGTCTGTAAACCAATAACATGTATAATTAAAGTTGAGAAATGGTCCTGTAAATTCAGCAAGTTGTGGTAGATATCGTTCTGGTTGTTTTCCAGACAAGATGAAACATTGTACGTGTAGTTACTTACTAAAGGGAAAACTGTTAACTTTGTTTTTGTTTAGGCTCTGAACACTCTTGAAGAAATCGAAGATTTGAGACTGGATATGGCTCCATTATCAGCTCTGAAAGGAAGTTGCTTTCCCTTATTCTGTCATCATCACCTTCAATCGGCGATGAAATCTACTGCAAAGCTCAGTTATACCTTAAAATCAAAGAGATTTGGGATTTTCGCCCGCTACTCTCAAGCCCAAGATTTTTCAGCTTCTCGCCTTCAGGGTGAGGATCTAAGCTTTTTCTTCTTAATCCTGCAGTTATTTTAATATTCATAGAAATCATCATAATGCAGCTTTTGAGAAGTTTACCTATTTTCACATTCAGCTAGCATAGAAAATCTGCCTAAACTGGTGGAAGATATTGTTCAGACATCTATAAACACTGGCCCACGCGGTGCTCTAAGGCTAGCTCAAGGTATTCAAGCATTTGTCACTGTTGGTGGTGAGTGGCTAACAGATGTTTCCAAGGTACTAAAAATTTCAGCTTCATTCCAAAAGTTGGAATTTTCAATCGTTAGTTTCTTCAGTTCTTTGGTTATTTTTGTTGAACGATTGAACCATCACTTTCCTCAAACAATTGGGAAATCAATTGTGTATATGGAAGTGTTTTTTCAAATGAACATCCCGGACATTATAGAAATTCAAATCATCCTGAAAAATTTCATACTGCCATATGTATGTGGTATAGTTTGTCTATTGCAAGAATGATTTTTTTAACTGATGAGAATCAAATGAAACTTATCTATTAATGGCTTTCTCAACGTTTTGTAGTCTGCCAACTCGTCTACTGGATTACCCACTCAAATCCAGCTTGGTTTGCTGTCCCCTGTTTATCTGAGGAAATTATTTGAACGCATGGGTGCAACCTACATTAAACTAGGTCAAGTAAGTGATCATCAACTACCATAATGAATGTTTTATGATGATTTCTCATTATCTATATACAAAACCAACAAGCAATGATGATCCTGTGATGATGTGGGTTTAAAAGATTAAATCGTACTTACAATTAAAGATTGGTTGATTTTTTAATATATTTGATTGTTTGTATGCTATATTTACAGTTGCTGATGAGTAACTTTTTTAAACCTCGTAGTTCATTGCGTCGGCGCCTACATTATTCCCACCAGAATATGTTGAGGAATTTCAAAAATGTTTTGACAGAGCACCAGCAGTTCCTTTTGAAGAAATAAAAAAAATTATCCAAGAGGAGTTACGGAGTCCCATAGGTAGTATTTATGAATATATTGATCCCACGCCGTTAGCTTCAGCCTCCATAGCTCAGGTTTATGATTATTATTGATCCCCATCAAATTAAACGATGAGTTTTTTTTAAATCAACCTTAATTTTGAAGACAGATATTGTGTAGGTTCATGCTGCTAGGCTCAAAGGCTCTCAAGATGATGTGGTCATTAAGGTTTTGAAGCCAGGAATACAAGATGTACTCATGGCGGATCTCAATTTCATTTATGTTGTTGCTCGCATATTAGAGTTTCTAAATCCCAAACTCAGTCGCACATCAATGGTATAATCTTCGCACAATTGTATTGAAAATTGTGCAATATAATGAGGAGCAATATTTGAGATGTAATATCTGTACTTCTGTAGTAGGTTGCTATTGTAAAAGACATACGAGATTCTATGCTGGAAGAAGTTGACTTTTACAAGGAAGCCTCAAACATCGAGTCTTTTAGGAAATATTTAGAAACAATGGGACTCACCAGGTTGGCAACAGCTCCCAAGGTTTATCACCATTGCAGCACTCGTCGAGTTCTTACTATGGAAAGGCTATATGGAGTTCCTTTAACAGATCTCGAGTCCATAAGATCGCTTGTTGACAGTCCAGAGACTAGTATCATTAATGCCCTTAATGTGTGGTAAGATTGAGAAAACTATAATGCACTGTAAATTGGTTATAAATTGTCATTTCAACTTATTAAGGTTCTTTTTCGCAGGTTTGGTAGTTTGCTTGCTTGTGAGACTTTTCATGCTGACGTACATGCTGGTAACTTATGGTTATTGCGTGATGGCCGCATCGGGTTCCTCGATTTTGGTACAATGATCTTCTGCATGTTGAACAAATGGTTCCTTGATTAATATGATTCATTGCCATTGATATTGTTGGTCGTTGCTAATTGTTCGATTTGCTTTAGTTTTTAAATCTTCTGGGTATATAAGATGCAATTCTGTCTCTTCCTTACATTTCAATTATTTTTCTTGCGACCAGTTGACCATATATGAAATGTTTACTGACAGGGATTGTTGGGCGCATATCTCCAACCACATGGACTGCCATGGACGTGTTTTTGAGCTCAATTGCAACTGCGGAGTATCAATCAATGGCTTCTGCTCTTATTGAAATGGGTGCTACAGACAAAAATATTGACGTTGAAGCTTTTGCTAGAGACTTGGAGAAAATATTTTCGTCAATACAGGCAAGTTAGGAAACTTAAAAACATAAATTGTTCGCCATACTTAAGTTTGTTTTGAAAATTCATGGTCTAACGTCCCATGGACTTGTACATAAAGCACATGAAAGAGCCTGTCTCGCAAGAGAGACAATTCTGCATTTCAAGAACTTGTAAATTTTTCAAGATTTCTATATTTGTAACTATTCTTTCCGTCGTGTAGGATTTAGATACAGAAATAATCATAGCAGCTGGTAGGGATGCAAGCACAAATTCAACTGCAGTAGCTGCCAACGTAATTGTCGATGAACGGCAAATGAATGCGCTTTTCCTCGACTTGGTAAGCATTGTTATTATAATCAAATTTGAAGTATTTTTAGGATACAGAAAATGATCAACGATTTTGAGTGTTACCCAGATGAGTTAATGGCTTATTATCATGATAGAAAACATAGAATCTACTTTAATCTATCATGGATACTTTTCAAGCTCCAAAAGTGCTTCCATGGCTACTAACTACTACTTACTTGGCTGTGTTCAAACAGGTCAGAGTCAGCGAGTCTTATGGTTTGAAGTTCCCTCGTGAGTTTGCACTACTCATGAAGCAGCTTCTCTACTTCGATCGCTACACCAGGCTGCTGGCCCCAAATCTCAACATGCTTCGCGATCAGAGGATTTCTATAGCTTCTGGCCGGAGAAGCAGTAAACTATAGGACACCGTCTCCAATGAAATCCGGCCATCTGGCGATCTGAATAAAGACGGGATCATTATATTCTGTAAATTGGATATATCCTCTGGTTAGATTTCCTTTCTTCACCCTTCAAGAATTTACTATATAAGCCTATGAAATACTGATTGCCCAGAATCAGTTATTTTTACTGCTCTCTGGTCGAATGATTACAAGATCCAAAAAGTTATTAGTGGAAGAAATTCAAAGGGATGTCAACGCAACAAAATTCGTAACTATTTTAAATAAGCTGTATCTGTGGTTCGACTAAACCATGATGAGTGGTCCTTGTTGGGCCGGTTTTACTAGTTTGCAAAATTAAACCGAACAGTGTGCCAAAAACTTTAATTTAAAATTAGTCTAAACTCGACCTAAAATATTAAAATTTGAATCATATTTGAATAAATATCAATATTTTATTTTTATTTTCAAGTTTGGAATGGACGTAATCGAATCCAAGGATATGATTTGGTCTGGTCGGTTCCCTAGCACAATGTTGTGGGTCCAGCTCTAAATTTTTGGAACAGGGGGGATGGACCGGTTCTGATCTGGGTAGAAGCAGATCGAACCGGCCCATGTCAGCCTTAGTTGGTTTACGTACCATCACATCATAAATTGAGGCGGTCAGGCCTTGATCGGAAACCGCTAGCCCAAACCCGACCAACTCGCCGTTGAACGGCGAAATGGGAATCGCCTTCTGCCAGATGTCACTCAGTTCGGCGATTCTCTCCGCCTCCGCTTTCGATGATTTCTCTTCATTGGTATCTGACGGTATGTGGTGAGATTTGCAGAAGACAGACGACGATGGCGCTATGCGAAAGAGCTAACGGGCGCTTATTAATGTCTACTACCTCTTCGACTGGACTAATTTGTTTCGCAGAGTTAGGGTTTCGGTAGCACGACAGATTGCAGGACTTGTTTCCTAAGAAATGCGCGCGCCGAGTTCGACATTATCCCCACCATGCCCTGCCATTGCCAGATTTAGTAAAATTCATAGCCATACCTGCACGCTTTTATGTAAGTGCCAAAGACAATACCTTGACTTTGTCCATGTAAAACTCGACGGGAACAATTTTTCGCTGGTGAGCCCAAGTGAGACCGTTTGATCTCAAAATACCATTGCCAAGCATGGGAGCAAGTCTCTTTGTGACGTAAGAAGGTTTGCCTAAACTTAAACTATTGCTCTGGTTTAATTCCTACACTAGCTCCAACTGGTTCATGTACAAATGCTGTATCATCCCTGGTGAATACTTATATATTGGACCTGCATTTTTTATTGATCTCATGCTTTTAAAGAAACTGAATATCTGCATGTATCTAAACTTGGATTTTTGTGTCAAAAACTTACTTTATTTGTACTTTTAATTTATAAATGTCCGGTGGAACGTACCCATCATCATCACAAATGAGAAAACCAGCTAGCTAGATTTACCATACTTAAATCATCGCTAAGATGTTAAGTGAGGAGGTTTGTGTCTCTGTTAACCGCTTGCAAATTTTAACAGCGGTGAACTGCACCCAACTCAATTAAGTACGAGGAAACTTAAGCAGGTGAGTTCTACTTTAATGGCATGTCTCTACCCATGTTTTGACCCATGTCTTGCTATAATGTACTGTTGAGCAAGAACTGGTGAACAGGAGATTCATAGAACAAAAGAGATTGATTCATACCGTATTCTTTTCTCCAGGTCTCAAAATATGGGAAGAGAGTAGAAGTGTAGTCGTGGGAGATGGCTCCTCAGTTAGTTCCCTGATTGGAAATCCTCATGGCGGCCTGTAACTGGATCTTCTGCAGCTCAGGTAAATTCCCCATCAGAAAGAAGGGCGTGGCCCTTTTATATCTTGCCTTTGCAGCACTCTCCTCACATTTATCCACCTTATCCAGGTTCTGGTGTAGAGACAGACTAAAAAGCTCACAACTACGGAAAGAACAACAAGAAATACGGCTCCTAAGAGGTGGTCGATCTCCATTTTTCCTCCGATCTTTGCTGAGGGAAGACCTGTAAGTTGGACTTCATTTGTTGGTATTTATATAGAGGGAAAGTTACTTCTCTATAAAATAATAGAACCTACACATGTTTATTAATGTAAATTAATGTGAGATGGAAGTAGACAGGCTTGTTATCCATTGGTCTTGGAGAGTTGAAAAATAAGGGATGGTCCCATACCTCTCAAATCTTAATCTCCCCTCCTGCTGTAAACTCATGGTAGTTGCGAATTTCTAGGTTGGATATGGGGTGGGGGGGCTTATACTATGTACAATTATTGGTCGGGAATCGGAATCATTATTTGGATGGGATCGTTCGAGTGCCGACAATTTTGAGTCAAACAGTGACGATTATGATGGAATCAGAGGTGGCTATGATGGGTCCACTCTTATTAAATTAGTCATGGTTAAAACAGGGTTAAATCCAAGCAATCTGTTCGAGCCCATGGAAGCATAGCCGTGCCGTGTGGTTGCTTAGGCCCAATCTGTCGAGTGAGGCGGCGAGGGTGGGGGGAGCAGGAACCGAGGCATTTACTCTAACTGATCTGGTTAATGGTTTGCTCTGCTGTAGGATCATCGTCATATCCAGTGGGTTCTTGGGAAAGATACAGTGTTGCTGGATACGGTGGTTCTTTCATGGAAGGGCAATGTGGGGAATCAGAAAAAGTATTTGCCTTTATAGGATGCAACAGCTACGTCGTCCACAGAAACCAGGTCTAGCTCGTTGTGGCAGGGGGAGGCTGAAAGCGAGAAAGAGACAGGCATCTTGTTCGAACCTAAGCTCAGCTTGTATTTCTCTGAGTCTGAACTGTGGGCACGCAAGTTTTGAAGCTCTTCTTCGATGGATCCAGACGCGTTCACCGCCAGCCTATTCAAATGGGACCCTCGAGCCGGGGTTGGCGGACCATCCACACGCTTACTGGACCAGGTGGCCACCCCTCCCACCGGCGGTTCAGCTGTCACCGGGACCTTCTCGGTCCGACCGAGAGATTTAGGTGGCCTTGAGAACTTGTTTCAGGCTTATGGCATAAGATACTACACGGCTGCAAAGATTGCTGAGCTTGGGGTCACTGTGAGCACTCTTTTGGACATGAAAGATGGGGAGCTGGACGAGATGATGAACAGCCTGTCGCAGATATTTCGGTGGGACCTCTTGGTGGGAGAGCGGTACGGCATTAAAGCAGCCGTTAGAGCCGAGCGAAGACGATTGGACGAGGAAATGGAATCCCGGCGCCGCCATTTACTCTCTGATACGGCCAACAACGCTCTTGATGCACTTTCGCAGGAAGGTTAAATGCTTGTACCTCGTATTATTAAAAGATCTTCGTTTCATGATTTTTGTGTTGTGTTGATATCGTTTCGTCGTCGATTTTCAGGATTGTCGGAGGTGCACGTGCAGCAGGAGAAGGAGGCGGTGGGAAGCGGAGGAGGAACCAGAGAAGTAATCGTGGCTTCAGGGAGGATGAAACAGCGACGTATGAAGGGGCAGAGAAAGCCCCTCGTGGATATCGATAACGACGGAAACGAAGTCGGAGAAGAAGAGGACGACGACATTAATGGCGGAAATGGAATGAACGAGAGACAACGAGAACACCCGTTCATTGTTACAGAACCAGGAGAAGTTGCCAGAGGGAAGAAGAATGGACTCGATTACCTCTTTCATCTATACGAACAGTGCCGAGAATTTCTGATCCAGGTGCAGCATATTGCCAAGGACCACGGCGAGAAATGCCCCACCAAGGTAAAAACGCCGTCTTTTCCTCCTATAACATAGCCATGGCTGCCAGTGATCAAATCGATAATGAATATCATTATTCTCTGCTTGAACTTGCAGGTGACGAATCAGGTGTTTAGATACGCGAAGAAAGCGGGAGCGAGCTACATAAACAAGCCCAAAATGCGCCACTACGTCCACTGCTACGCGCTGCACTGTCTGGACGAGGCAGCGTCAAATGCGCTGCGGAGGGCGTTCAAGGAGAGGGGGGAGAACGTGGGAGCTTGGCGACAAGCGTGCTACAAGCCTCTGGTGGCTGTGGCTGCTCGCCAAGGATGGGACATCGACGCCATTTTCAACTCTCATCCTCGTTTGTCAATTTGGTATGTCCCCACCAAGCTCCGGCAGCTGTGCCACTCTGAGCGCAACAGCGTTGCAGCTTCGAGCTGTGTCTCCAATGACCGGGAGCTCGTGCCCTTCTGATCTCCGCCTCTAGTTCAGATCTCTTTATCAGTGTCTAGTTCTTAGACGTCGTCGAAGGATGTTGTGCATGGCTGAACGGTGATCTTTGCTTTACTATAGTTTGCTGTTGGTGTGTTTTCACTATTCACTATTCACTATTCACTACCAATGGCACGAGGCATTATCTGTTAACACTAATCTAATGCCCTTACCTTCTTCTAATTGGTGGATTAACGCTTTATTTAATATAATAAATACTTGGTAAAAATCAAACTAAAATATTTGGGTCACTTGAAAATTCAAATAATCAAACAAATTTGATGAGATTCGATCTGAAGCTAGTATGTTCTAAGATAGACATGATCTACCAAAGCTAGTATGTGCTCAGATAGACATGATCTGCTCAAATATATAACATTTTTTTTAAAAAAAGTGTTAGTTTTATCATATTATTTATTTATTTATTTATTAAATATACATAAACAGACTCAATCACGCATTAATATAAAAAAATATTATAGACTTACTCGTATTATCAAAAGGCAAAATCTCTCGCCTGCCTTCACATCCCGGCCCGACAGTTTGTGGAGGGGTAAGTCACGGTAACTCAGTATGCTAGAGATGCGAGGCTTTACCTGCGTCTACAAGGAGTTACCCCACATTGGAAGTAACAACTCTCACACTGCGACTGATAGGATTCGAACATTGGCACTTGTTACAAACTTTATCATCTCTGAACCGATTGAGCTATGGTCGTGCAGGCGTTATAGACTTACTCTTTACTTTACGATGTGGCCTCTCATCATAGTTTCTGTAGTCTTAATCTGTATTTACTTGGGTTGAAATTGTGAGGCCCGATGTACTGGACCGAAACCAACTCTCCTGGGCCTAGTTGTCCCTGGTTAGAACTTGGCGGTCGTCTCGTTGAAGCAATTTGCATTTTCCAGGATTCTGTTGTGTCGATCCTCTGCAAAAATGTCTAAAGCTCCGCGAAGAGTGATTCAAGGTCTTCTCAGGCTTCGTTTCGATCATAATCTTGCTAGCCACTCTGATGCCGTTTCTTACTCTTCAATCTGCGATCCTCTGGTTAGAAATTTCTCTTCGTATGTTTCTTTGGCAACTCCTCATTTCCAATCAAAGCTGTCTCCACAATCCGCTACGGCAAAGGGGATTTTTTCTCAAATTTATTATAATCCCCTCGCCACTGGGGGGAATTTTTCGTTCAGAGTGAAAGCCTCCCAGTTATTGAAAATGAATCAGAATTGTTCTGCTTTGGGTTTAAGATTTATCTCGTCTAATGCTCGGAATTATGGGGGTGAAATTAGTGGAAACGTTACCAAAAAATTACGTTCCGCCGTCTCGCGGTATCGAGGGGCGGTTGGTTTGCAATTCGATGCTTTTTTGAGGAACAACTATCTGCTTCTTCTGGGAGCTGGGGGAGTTCTTGTGTGTGCCTTACTATGGAGGATTATGTTTGGGATTGCCAGCACCTTCGTTGGGATCTCAGAAGGCATGGCCAAATATGGCTTTCTTGCATTCTCATCGGCTATTGTTGCTTTTGCCGTAAGTTCCTCTAATTATTTCACATCTAGTTTGCACTTGCAATTGCATCGCCAATTAAGTGTCCTTTCTAGGTTATGTTCTTGTGCCAAGGATTTAATTCATAGATCTCCTTGCGGCTGCAGGGATTTTCCTCTCGATTTTAAGAGTATTTTTGGAATAAATTTTTAAAACATGCTTACAGCATCTAATTATGGCTTCATATATCCCTTAATGTCAAATCCATGCACACAAATTCAGCGGATCATAACTTCATTTGACAAACAACAAAAAAGAAGCTTGTTTTTGGCATTTATTTTCTCTCATGCCTAGCATTTTAGAAATACATGAGTAACTCTCTGCTATGTTTTCTAGTGAGGCAATTGAGTGTGTTCTTTTGTTTAGCCTGAAAATTGTAAAAAAATGTTACTTGAATTCTATGTACTGTAGAGAAATAGTTTGACTAGTAACTGTACGAAGTCATTTGTCAAGGGTTCTTTCATTTCGCCTTCCTACCTTTTGTCGATTTATTCTCCTGAATACACTAATTTCTGGGGCCTCTTGTTGCTTGAAAGTTATATGTGTTTCTTGAGTGCTGCCTTTACTTTTTAATCCACCCTGTCGTGTAGTTTTATCATTTCTGAGTATTGTCTGCCCTTTTGTTTCTCTAAGGGACTCTATCTCCGTTCTAGATTCACAATCAATCCCGATAAAGTTTATAGAATGGCCATGAGAAAGCTCAATACATCTGCGGGGATTCTTGAGGTTATGGGTGCTCCTCTCACTGGATCAGATTTAAGAGCCTATGTGATGTCAGGGGGTGGATTTACACTCAAGAATTTCAAGCCGAATCTTAGAAGCAAGCGATGCTTTCTCATCTTCCCCATCAGAGGTTCCGAAAGAAAGGGTCTAGTCAGCGTTGAAGTCCGGAAAAAGAAAGGACAGGTTAATATCATGCATGTTGGTTAATTTCTATAACAGCTAAATCCCTGCAATACTATATTTTCCAAAAAAAAGAATGAAAAAATTATATTCACTACCTGATTGTTGGATTAGTAATCTCTTTTGATTTATAAGGCAGCAGATGAGCTTGCCAGCAATGTATCCGCACGTGTAAATGGATTGATGAGATTTTTTCTTTGATGAGTAGTGAGAAATGAACTGTATGTTTGCTTGCATGTTTCTTTTTTTAGACATACATGTGGGGAAAGCTAATTCGCATTATGAATCTTTGCATACAGTATGATATGAAGCTACTGGCAGTGGACATTCCAATGGGATCAGGACCCGAACAGCGCTTGTTCTTGATCGGGGACGAAGACGAGTATAAAATCGGTGGTGGATTGATATCTGAGTTACGAGATCCCGTCGTAAAAGCCATGACAGCAACCAAAGAATTTGAAAACATCGATGAACTCGAGGAAGAGGAAGATGCTAGGAGAGAATCGGAGGAGGCCGAGAGAAAGCGCCGCGAATAGATCGAAAAAATGGAAAAAGATGCCTGACACGTGACACCTGTTGCTTCACGGGTCAGGTTTGTTTTTGCATTTTCGATCCTCCCAATGTTGTTTTGGTTCGAACAACTGCCGAAGATGCTCGAGTTTTTTTATCCTCTCGGAATGAGTTTCGAAAGGTCGAATATTTGTAGATTTTTGTTTATTGAATCGGAATGACACTCAGATTTGGAATGAGGAATAATACAAGGGAAGGATTCAGCATGATTGAACATCTTAGTACCCCTGTCTAAATTTCATACATGTTTGTTTTCAAGATTCAAAATGTAGACAAAGACAGGTGTCAAGGTACAGCTGGCACACCTGCTGATCCTAGTCAGCAATGGGAAAACGGTTTTGCTGGGTCAGCTGTTGACTTTCAAATGTGTTTGGTAAGATGGAGAATGGCCAACAAGTTGCAATCAAATTGTCAATAACGTTTGACTTTCGTGCCTTGTAAAATATGTCTATTTGATTTGGTAACATGATGGCCACCTTTTCCAGCCTCAATAGCCAATGAATATATGCCAAGTGGCTCTTTTTTATTTGTCCTATGATCCTGTCTCGCCCAACCGTTGACTCTCTCTCTCTCTCTCCATATTGCCGAATTCAACCCGACGGAAGAGTCCTGCAACGACTTCTCGCAGACGGAGCTTCCGTTTTCCCATTCGCCGTAGAACCCAAAACATCAAAACCTCTCTCTCTCTCTCTCTATCTCTCT